>JAVLVB010000580.1:609157-660420 GCA_032876305.1 Orestias chungarensis | reverse complement strand
GAACGCTGTCCCGTCTGGACACGAGGGTTCCCCTTTGCCCTGTCTTCCCGTCAGGAAAATTTGATCAATTGCGTTGAGAGACCAGCTGACCAGATCCATATTTTCGGTTTCGGAAGATATGTAAAAAGATGCTCCAAAAGAGAATGAAAGACACAAACACAGGGCTGAAGCAGGATAGATAAGGGTAAGGTCGGGAGACCGAGAGAAACGCGTCCGCCTTCTTCGAGAGCTAGAAAGAGCACCCGTCCGGGGATGTTGCCTGGGCCAGCAGCTTTCCGGGGGTTGATCCTCCTCAGCGTCCTCCTTACTTCTGCTCGAGTCACACTGATGGGCTATTCTCCTGGTGAAGTCGTTATTCTGGTGCTGGGGAGGGTGTCAGGGTTCTCAAACCGGGCGTAGAATTTGTTGAGAGCCTCAGGCAGGGAGGGGTCTTTGGGGCATTGTGCAGTTTTAGGTTTATAGTCTGTCATGCACTTGATGCTCCTCCACATGCTCTGTGGATCCTGGGAGGAAAAGTGTCCCTGGATTTTCTGAGCATATGCAACTTTTGCCCTCTTAACTCCTGCAGTCAGCTCTCTTCTTGCCCTCCTGAGCTCTTGTGAGTCACCAGACCTAAACGCAGCATCCCTGGCTTTCAGCAGAGAACGTACCTCTGCATTCAGCCAGGGTTTCTGGTTTGGGTAGCAAGTCACAGTCTTGGTAGTGGTGACATCCTCCGCACACTTGCTGATGTACCCCAGAACACCAGATGTGTAGTCCTCCAGGTCCAGCTCCCCCTCGTACTCAGCAGCCTCCCTGAAAACCTGCCAGTCTGTGGAGCCGAAGCAGTCCTGCAGCACAGCGTCGGCGTCACTGGGCCACACAGTGATGGTCCTCTGTGTGGGTCTGGAGCGTTTCAGCCGGGGATGGTAAGCAGGCACCAGCATGACGGAGATGTGATCGGAGAGCCCGAGGTGGGGGCGGGGGAAGGCTCTGTATGCGTCTAAAAGAGTAAATCCTGCAAATCTCATAAAGATAAAAACAACTAAATTTTTGATGATCATATTGATTTCCTTTGTCTTACAGAAAGCTTGCCGCTGCAAGAGGATTATGTTAGTATCAGCAAATCAACTTCCTCTAATTATTCAAATTTTCACATTCCTCAAAGTACTGGGAGAGGTTGAGGAGTAGGAAACGTTCAATCAGATTTATTAATTAATTATTTTGAACATTTAACGCTTAGCCTACCTCAAGAAAATTTCATTATAGTTGGTGTCTATCAGACAATGCTGTTACAACATTTAAAGAGTCCATTACAACTTTACTTTCTTCAGTTTCTCAGAAAAACACAGTAGAGGACAGGAAATTAATTTCATGCCCATCACAAATTAATTCTCTTGTTCATAGTACCACAAGGCTCTGTACTTGGCCCAATTCTATTTTCTATATACATGCTCCCCATTGGTAAAATCATCAGACAGCATGGTGTTAATTTCCACTGTTATGCTGACCATACACAACTGTTTTTAGCCAAAATCCTGATGAATCCAGTCAGTTTGGTAGATCACAGGCATTTCTAGAAACATAAAAATGTGGATGACTTTAAACTTTCTGCTCTTGAACGCTGAAAAGACAGAAATTGTTATCTTTGGACCACAACCTTTAAAAAAGAAACTGCTTAGCCAAACCCTGAAAATGAATAGCATCAAATTGGCCTTTGGTAAACATGTAAATAACCTTGGTGTTATTTTTGATCAGGATATGTCTTTTAAATCCTATATAAAACATCTCTCTAAGATTTCCTTTTTTCACCTTAGGAATATAGCAAACATTTTCAATATTCTCTCTAGCACTGATGCTGGAAAACTAGTCCATGTATTTGTTACTTCAAGGCTGGACTATTGTAACTCTTTATTAGCAGAAAGTTTGCAAAATGCAATTAAGTCTTCAGTTGGTCCAAACTGCAGCAAGAGGTCTGATGAAACTTAAAATGACAGATCATATTTCCTCTATTTTAGCTTCCCTTCATTGGCTCCCTTTCAAATTCCGAATTGATATTAAGATTCTTCTTTTGATGTATTAAGCCCTCACTAATCAAGCTCCATCATACATTGGAGATCTGATTACTCCTTATGTCCCTAACAGAGCACTTCACTTTCAGACTGCAGGTTTACAGTGGTTCCTAGAATCTCTAAAAGCAGAATGGGTGGCAGATCTTTTAGTTACCACGCTCCTCTCCTCTGGAACCAGCTTTCAGCTTTAGTCTGTGATGCAGACGGTTCTCCTTTGCCCTTCCTTCTTCATGTCTCACTCGACAATCTGAACACTTCTCCTTCTGCAACTTTCTTCCTTTTTCCAATCTGCTTTAATTATTGTTATTTTAACCTTGTTTTCTCTTAGTTTTCTTCTCTCCATAGTAGCCACATCTGGTCTGGCATTCTGTTTGCTGAGGCAGCTTTTTAGATGAGAACATGGGCTGATATGCTGCCAGTGATGCTCTACAACTGCTGCTATAAACTCCTTTTTTCAGTATCCTCTGCATCTGTTTTAGTTTTCTGTCTCTTCAAACCCCCAGTCGGTCATAGCAGATGGCTGCTTGTACTTTTTCATATAAAATCTAAACAACTACAAGATTATTAATTTAGTGCTGTTTCTGTTTCTCTTCAAAACTACTCTGTGAACATCAAGTTTTGCGCTCTTCTGCTGTAGTCATATTTATTTATCGTTCCAGCTCTCTGTTCGTATGCGCCACACAGTGAGTCAGACAGATTTTTTTCAGGTTAGGAAGGGTAGAGCATGACAACTGCTTGAGTGTAAGCATTCTTTCTCTTGGTTGGTTACCAGCTGTAAGAAAGTACAGCTGTGGAACAGTCTATTAGACTGACAGAAATTTTTTGTTATTTTTTTTTCTCTCTCTTTCCGGCCGACATAGTCTGGTTCATTAATGGGAAACACTGCTACTATAAAGCTATAAAAGTCAATTTGGCTTAATGCCCCTGACCTTTAATCAAAGTTACACATGATCATCACATCAAGTTGTATAACCACAGAGCTGCTTTTTACAGTAGACAATAAAAGCACCAGGTTTGTGTCAGTTGAAAGCCAATCTACAGTTTAACTTCTAATAGACACACACAGTCGATGTGACGCAGTGATAATCAGCGAACTGGCAACTAGCTAACCAACCCTATCTGTAACTGCTGAGGTCTGTAACCCCCTTTTGTCAGTTGTTGTCGTATTAGTAGTGGTTTGGCTTTTCCGGACTTCAGTCAGCTTCTGTGGACAAAGGGAGAGACTAATCGATGAGGCCTCACAGCTGCACTAATAGGACTCTCCTGGCACTGATCCCCGAACTACAGGTCCAACCCTCCGCCCTGCATGTGAACTCTTACATCACCTCATCACTAACCTACAGGCTTTCACCAGAGGAGGAAAAATGCACAATTTAAATGCCAAGTGGCAAATTCTAATAGATGACATGCAGTTTTATCAACAGTAGGCAAAACAAGTGAAGTGTGTTAGACACAGCTGAACTATTAAACAGAACAATGGTTTCAACCATTGGTTATAAGATGAATCCCTTCCTCATGCACCTTTACGGCTTTTAAGGTAGGAGAAGATGCTTTCAAAGACCTATGAGGTCTGTATTGCTCTGCAAGTTCCTGATCAAGTTATAATTTACCAATATGGAAAATTACTGTTTTGACTGAAATACAACTACTTTTTTGTATTTTCGCAGGTTATCTGTATCCAGGAATAAAATTTGGTTGATGATCTAAAGCATTTAGGTGTGACAAAAAAATCAACAACAAAAAAATTGCAGGAGGCAAAGACTATCTCAGAACACCGTATACTTACCTCTGCCTGACAGAAAAGTTTGAGAAGAAATAATAAATTAATCAGCAACTTTGTAATGTTTTTTTTTTTTTACCTACAAACCCACTTGGACTTACTTGCCTTAACTTGTAGCGTGCGCTGTAAAGCTACAACTAAATTGAATTGAAGATACAATTCCACATAAGCTATGACTGATGGATAAACTTGACTCTTAAGTTTGTGCCATTACATTGGAATAAAGGCCATGGAGTACGTTAATAATAAGGGGTCCCCATAAGCATGTGTATGATTAACTGCCTGATCTATTCAACACACATGGCAGTGACTTTCACCTGACTCGTGTAAGAATGTAGAGAGAAGGGCTAAAGTTTACATATTTTACTTCCTGCTAGAGCCCTACTTAATAGCTCTTAGTACGATGGCCTAGAGGTGTCAGGTCAACAACAATGCTACAACGTAAATGCAACAGCCACAGCAGAAATACAAATGCTTCTTCTTCTTCTTCTGTATTGTTTCAAATGACTGTTACGTATTTCAGTTTCGGCTTTTTTATTTCCGTTGTGGCTTTTATATTTCTGTTGTGGCTTTTATATTTCTGTTGTAGCTTTTATATTTCTGTTGTGGCTTTTGTATTTTTGGTACGGTTTTTGTATTTGTGTTGTAGCATTTGTTTTTGACCTGACACCCATGGGCCACACTTATGAGAGCTCTGCTCATTTTAAGTGAGAAAGATAAAAAGGAAATTAAAAACCAGTCTTAAGTTCATCACTGCTCTCCAAAACAGTAAGGAAATTATCAGGAAAGGTTTAAACTCACTGGGAAAATAGAGTGCTGATGGAAGATGTATTTTGCTTTGCATGCGGGGTTATAAATAAAGGTAGGAGGAAAATATTCATTTTTAAAATACTTAAAACTTAACTAACCACACATGTGGACTTATTGACCTTGCTAAAGTTTAAAGAGTCTCGAACACTATAATTTAAGGGTGAAATAGAGGAGATCAGATTTTGGTATTGATTCTAGGGTTCAGCTCAGTTGATATCTGTTTGCACTTTGTAGAATGCGAGTAGATACCCAGAAAAAAACAAAAAAAAACACAATAGCAACAAAAAAGCTTCTGCAATTGTATTGAATAAATATCCTATTTGTCAAGTGCACGGTAACCTTTATTAACTGAGAGTGTGTTGACCAGTGCTGCAAAGCTCCCACAGATGCTTCTCACATCTCTCACTCATGGCACCTCTATTGACCTTTCCTGTCCCCCTTATCTCTCTTCCATCACTTTTTCAAAACCAAATCCCTGGGAGATGGAGACATACGGCAGCTCTTTATCTTCTTCCTCCATCTTCTTTCTTGTCTGTTCATTGATCTCCTCTAGCCATTGTCTTCAGTTTAAACCCCCAGCCTGACCCATTTTGACTTGCATGCATTTATTATGGATATTTAGCATCTTTAAATTGTTATCTACTGTCTTTTTTTCCCCATCACATTATATAATTACCATTGGACTATACTAAATAAAAATATAACCTAATAAATGAAAATATCTCCTTTCATACCATAAAATTAATTAAATTAAATCTTGGATTACGGCTGCTCAGAATGTATGGGTTGCTTCCATATGATTGCCTTTTCTGGTGGTGGAGAGTCCAGCAGTGTTGATTGTATTGCAGCCTCGCTTCTGTAAACCTGCTCAGTGGCAGCTGTGGCTACAATGTAGCTCACCACTATCAGCATGTTAACATAGTTTAAAGCACTTTTGATTACTCTGACCTAGATAAAACAGTATGCAAGGTTTAATTAAACCTTTACCTCTATTAGTTTTAGATGTTTAGTTGAAAGTGAACCTCTATATTGATTAAGTCTGGGAAGGGGGGGGGACCACAAAACTAATGAATCATAGTAATTTTCTTTAAATCTTATCCACATGTAGCAAGGGTGTTTTTAAGTAGTGTGTAGTGTTGCCATGGAAATAACTGTTATATGTTTGTCCCACCTTTAGCAATGTATTTGCAGAAGATCTACACAAAATCCCTCACTTGAATTAATATTTAAAACAACTGCTTTCCAGCAAAATAAAAAATACTAAATATTTTCTATAGCATGAAAACCGAGTTGCAATACTCTTATTGTTTTTACATTGTGCTTTCTTTTTATTAGATTGAATAAGATTCTCTTATTTTGAATGCAATATACTTTGGTTAGTAAAATATGCTTTTCATAAGCATGCTTTTAATTTGCCCAATTTTTCCTATGCATCATGTTAATTTAAAGCTTAAAGGTTCAGTGAAATCAACCTGTTTAGAGATTATTTATAACCAATACAGCAGTTGTTGTTTAATATATATTTAGATCTATTCTGCATTAAATATATATAATTAAAGATAGAAATTCATATTCCATAATAATAATAATAATGATAATAATGTCATGGTTGGTGTTGTGTGGCAGAGAGACCAGAGGTAAACAGGTAAAAGAAAATGTTCTTATTAATAAATCAAACAGCTTAAAATTTATGGCACAAAGAAAATAGGACATGCAAACAGCATTAACATAATGAGCATCAATGAATGAATAGGGAAAATATAAAATAGAGGTTTGATTAGCAACATATAATCAGGTGAGTCTAATCAGTAGTACCATAAAAATCTGTTTGTGTGTACTTACCATGGAAACTGAGGGAAGGAGGCAAATGAACACAGATATCAAAAAGGGAGCTGAACTTAAACCGAATAGAATCAACACAAAATTGGAGAATTACCCAATAAACCTAATGCACAAATGAGAGATTACAGGAAAAAAGCAAGAGACTGAAAACACACTGAAATATTTTAGAGAGACCCTGATGACAATAACAACAAAATGCTAAATCCTCTTAACAAACTGCCCAGAATTGATCAGAAAATAAACACAGAAGAAAACCAAAACACCAAATCCATGAATAATGACAAATAATATCACTTCCTTTCACTTGGAGTCTTTTGCTTAAAAAAATGCAAGTGCTCTCGTTGAAATATAATGAAGTTTCGTTCACTTTTTTTTATCATGTTACAACCAAAAACAAAATATATTTATAGGAGTTTTATGTGACACGCTAACTAGAAGCAGTGAGTGTCTTTGTAGTGGGAGTAACAGGAAAAAGTTTTTTAACACATAACACAAATACATGGGGACTGTTATTATTTCTTTCTTTCTTGAGATAATATTTTGTAGAACCACCTTTTTGAAGCAGTTACATGTAGGTTTATGGGGTACAATTTTTGTACCCCATAAACCTACTGGATGAGTAACATCCAGTCCAAATATTTGTTTGGACTGGATGTTACTCAGGGATATCAGAGAAATGTAGAAGGAACATAAATGTATATCACAGTTTTAAGATCATTATTTGTAACAAAAATGTTATTTATCATTTTCTTTCCACTTATGTGTAAAGTTTTTATGGATCAGCTGCATAAAATAAAAATAAATCACCAGAATTACTTGATATGTCATAATGTGACAAAATTTATAATAGTTTGTGAATATTTTTTCAAAAGTATAGTATCGGATTGTAAAACATAAATCTGGAAAATAACCTAACAACAACATGATTCAAAGGGGTATTTTAGCCTTTGTTCTCACTTACCTCACTTTAAAATTCTTTCTTTTACATTTTATATCCTATTTCCCTTTACCTTGTTGCCTCTCTCTAAGGATCAAACACTCCTTTGCTGTTTGTAAATCACTCAGCCGCTTCAGTGCACATTGTCCTTTTGAACTCTCCACTCATGTCTTCTCTCTAAATTTGGAGACATCTGGGAAAAGAAATAACCCTCCCTAAAATCCATACAAACAGAGAGGAAACAAGTTTAAAAACAAATAAAAACAATATGGAATAAGAAGCAGCTATACACACAGAGACAGATTGACACACCAAAAACTTTACTCATTGGGAACTATGTTTTGAACTGGAAAGTGTGCATCCATACAGAGAAATTATAAGAAAAAAAGCCATAGAGGGAGGGTGACTGCGTGACACAAGTCCACGTCTCTGCTGTAACCTTCAAAACAGGTGTGTTGCCACTTGCAAGAGGTTTTACGGCAATATCACCCTGAACACGCCCATTCGTTAGAGTGCTCTTGTCTGCCAGCGTAGGAGATAGAGTTGTAGAAGATGCAAGGACATCTCCACCACTCTGTCTACCACCCTATGTACTACTCTCATTCCCTTACTCTCTCTTCCCCTCTCTCTCTCTGGGTGTATGTTATAGTGAGAGATCAGAGCATGTTGAGAGGAGCTTTTGGCTTTTCTCTCTGAGGATAAAGCTTGTTCCGGCCTTGTGCGGCTGAATCCTTCTGCGACGCTATCCATGGTGCTGAATCAGCTGGAAGGTGTTTAGCTCCTTTTTTACAGTTTCTCTCTCCATTTCCTCCTACTCCATCTCCTCTTAAATCATTCCCTCTACTTCTGTCTTATTGTGCTCTCAATTTTCTTCCCCAGCTAATCTGAAGTTTTAACTCTTCTTACTTCACATACAGTGTTGTTATGAAAAAAGTAAGCAAAATCTTCATTTTCTTTCCATCATGACTTTTTATTAATTCAAATGCTCAAATATATTTATTGTGATTTCACACGAAACATTTGAACAAATTAAATGTATTCTTGGCTTATTTATCAAGCTGTTCTATAGCAGTTACATTGTTTGCTTGCGGTTTCTTCTTAAGTTCTGCTGTAAAATGATCACTTTTTAATGCACTTTTTATATGTCTTATGTAAAGCACTTTTACTTATCATTAACATAAAATGTTTTTTGCAAAAAAATTGCCTTGGCTCACCTAGAATTATTATTTCTGACAATACATCCATACTGTCTAACAACCTAACAAAGGTCTTGTTTGCAGTTTGCCACAAGCCATAGAGACGACAAGGCATGAAGACATGGCAGAAGGTTCTGATCAGATGAGACTTTTATTCAATTTTTTGTCCCTACAAAACACCTGCTTTGGCACATCACCACAAACACACCAAACTTACCATAGGACATAGAGGTTACAGCACGGAGTAGAAATGACCTCATTAAACTATAGGAAAGTAAAGCAGCTATATTTAATGGGAACATTGATGGAGAAAGCATTCATGAAATATAGGAATAAAGCTATTAGAGGCTTCAAAATACTCACCATTCCAAATGACAACCATTTTAACAAAGACTACGATTCCACAATTTGGAATAAATCACTGCTATGTGTTCAAATTTACTTCAATGCCTCAAAAATAATGCCTTTTAACAAAAATCCTCCACAATATGTCTGGCTTTCTCTTCTTTTAGCAGACTTGGCCTTGTTTACATTTCACTTGACCTTCCAGGCATGAGGCAAACAGACAGAGCCTCCATCATCATGTGTTTGTCTAGTTATTTTAGATTAATTCTCCTTCTTTCCTCTTAGTATCTACCCGTGCTCAAAGGCTTAGTCTTACAGCTAAAATCTTTAACTGCTTTCTCTGCCAGTTGTGCACCCTGTAATTTATCTCATCTTGTGCTAATGAAAGAGGATAGACACCCTATATTTTCTATTAAAACCAGGCAAAACCTGGAGAGTGATCCAAATAATCTGCCTAATATGCTGGCTATTTTATTGTTAATATGGTTGAAAACAGTGAAGAAAAGACTTTCTGGAACAAATTGTTGCTGTTCACTAATTGCACTCCCTGTTCAATAAAAGGACAGCATATGCTGTATTTCTCTGGCAATAAAATGACTACAAGTTGACAGATGAGAAATCTTTGAAGTGACCCAAAGCTGAGTGTTATATTTGGCCATATTTTTTTAGTTTATTTTTTATCACAGTCATTATTGCTTCTTTAATTGCTCTCTTGCTGAGAAACAAATATTAGAGTCATCTGTGACTGAGAAGATACTGCTGCTTGCAGCAGGCTAAAATCATTATTTATTCATCCTGTCATCAAGTTCCTTTGTTTAAGCACCCCATCTAAAACATTTATCATGTTATATCTTGTTTGCCAAATCTTAGCTAGGGCGAGAGTAAAAACAATATCTTGTGTTAGAAGAGTGTTGCTTTGCCATGCAACATGAAATCCCAGTGGAACTTAAAACAATGGTGAGTTAAAAGTAAAATAAAAAAAGAAAATACAAAGCCTTTTTACAGATGTTACACAGTAGAGTGCAAATGTCTCAAGTCATTTTTAATTTCTTCATTTTGCTTCAAAGGAAACAGGGTTTGGCAATCTAGCATATTGGCAATAATCAGTATTTTGCCAGGCTTTCAATTAACTTTTTTCCCTCTTTGAATCTGAAATCTTTTTTATATCGTTTCAGTCTACTCCTATTATTTGGTAAATTTTCAGGTGATTCATTAAGGTTTATTAATTCCTTAATTTTGATCTCTAGGCCTTTAAAAGGCTTTAAAACTCGGAAGATAAACCAATATAAACACTGTTGTGCAACAATGGGTGTGAGTGCAGACGACTCACTAGCCTTGAACCTCTGAAGTTCTTTCAGATGCAACACATAACAGAAATAAAAGTCTTAAATCTGTAACTTGAGTTTGGTGTCTTTCTTTACTGAACTTAAAAAAATATACAAACAAAAGAAGAATTCTCAACTTCCTATCTAAATAGCAATCGAAATGTTCCGGTCAAAAGACTGTGATGCTCCAACAGCTCGCGGCTTCTGATGTTCTTTATGCATCCCGACAATTTTCCAACAAACCAGCAGTCAATCTAAATTCACCGCTTTATCAGATGAACTTCTACATAACTAAATAAATTCCTCTATTACTAAATATGCATGCAATAATTCTTGTTCTTAAATTAACTTAAATTCTGCAAAACGTTAATACTTAATATAAATTCTAACTACATAAATATACATATTCTTCAAAAATGGCTCTAACAATAGGTTTAGTTCTGCTATGAACAACTATAATGCTGAATGCAAGTATTAATAAAACTTTTAACTTAGATTGAATTGTCCAAATCAGGGGACCACCAGATTATCAAGATAATATCCAAAATCAGTCTGGATTACTGTTATGAATATTATTACTGGTATGTATATATAACAACAGATAAAGGAAGAGACTTCAGCACTAGTGTTAAACAGCAACCTCTCTAGATTATACTAGCGATTATTAACAAAAAGAATCCAACCCTCCAGTGAAAACACACTTAGATAATACAACACAGTAGTAGAGTGTTTTTACTTAAAGTAAAACTGAAAAATGTAAAAATACGTAAATAATAAATGGAACGAATAACACTATGCAATTTTGTCACAGTTTCAACTGCAACTTTTGAAAACCAGATTTATTTAAGAGAACTTTAAAAATAAATCTAAGATTATTTTGTATCAATTATACTGAGGATTTCTCACATAGCAACACCAAAGTGTAAGAACAACATAAAATAATACATTGTGTGTGATATGTAGCCTATGTAAAAATACCAAAGTTTGTATTGACATTTCAAGATGAGGCCAAATTATCCCTAACAAATTTAGTCAGGTTTGAATCTAAATTGAACAACCTCTATCTTTTTAAACAAGTAGTCCCAAATCCAAACAGAAATTACGATAAAACATTACTTTGAATACTTTGAGGTAGAAGTCAACTTTTTAGACAATTAATTCTGAATCTATTGATCAGTCACTATAGTGATTGTTAATAGAAATACACGTAACATTTTATTATCAACTAGTAAAAATTATGATAATGGGCAGATGAATCCTTTATCCCCTGAGCTTTTCCTTATGAAGCTTACCTTGCTGTGTGCCGAAAGGTTGTTTTGAATAAACTAAGAACATGGTGTTCCGGACAAGGACAAGAAGAATCAGAATGGATGGTGTTTAGATATGATTTGCACTTTCTTGACGTGTGATGCTTTAAAATGGGCTGAGGCACATAGATGCATTAAAGAAGGGCATCAAAGTGCAAGTGTGAACTTCTTCCCTTGCTGCTAAATAAACCGTATCTGATATGAGTTGGTGTCCAGCCTGAATTACTGGTGCGAGGTTATTCCAAGAACTTAGTCCTTTCAGCCGGATTCTCTAGAAAAGAGAGAGATATTGAGGTACGTGTCAATTATTTCTGAGCTGAAACCATAGAAATCCTAGTCCAGCCGTGCTTTCCAGTTTGTGTTAATAGATAAGTTCCTCTGGCTCTAATCTCTTTGTGAGAGGATCCGATATAACACCCCAGATCAAACTGTGAATTACTGGTGTAGGGTCATTTCAACAGTGACCAATCTTATTTAGTATTCTTGGGTGCTTAAACTGATATAACGTATAGACTGTTCAAGCTATCTTTTTAGCTTTGCATTTTTACACATCTCTAATGACAATAGTCAGGATTCTAGCTTTACCGGTTTTAAGCTTTTGAAATAAATGGCCATTGGCATGTTTTAATACTGAAAGTGGAATAAAAAGGGAACAGAAAATTATTAAACGGTGTACACACACATTACATGACCTTTGTTTCTGTCACTAACCTGACGAAATACAGCTATAACTCAGACTCAGATTAATACAAAAGCAGATCTATAAGATTAAAAATACTTGAAAACAAAACGCAGTGCAATAAAAAATCTAAATAACATTTAAACAGTTTATCCTAAGCTATTTTTTGCCCCACCTAGACAACCTCTTACGCCCTTTTGAATCTCAGAAGAACAAGGCAGTTTAGCAGCAGCCCTTGGGAAGCTAGTTGAGCGTCTTCATTTCCAAGGTTTGCAACATGTGATTGGGAGATACTGCTGTTCTCTCCTCATGGCAATGGCAACATGTTTTGGTTCAAAGCTGTAAATGAAAGACAGATCTTTGACTATGAAATTGATCATTTTAAAAATTATGTCTGCCGAGTTACACATAAGCCCTTGCTAAAGGTCATTCACTTGGTTTGCGTTGGTTTCTTCTTCACCGTCTTCCAACCAGCCTTAAAAGAGTTCAACCTCTGGGATTGTAAACATGCTGATACTCTTCTTTTTCTACTGAACTGAGTTGCAATGCAGTGCATTGTGGGATTAACATTTTTATACCATATAGTTCAGTCCATCATGGCTGGTCCCAACAACACAAAAAACAGTTTAGCCCAGAATTAATTTTGGATTAGATGGTTAATCCTTTTGTAACATGGACCCTGCAGCAAAGAAATAGCTTATTGACTATAAAAAAATACAAAAGATAACATTATTTGTCATACTTAAAATAGTATTATAACCTGTATAAGCTTCTTTCTGTAAGAATAAATAACTGCAAACGTGGCATATAGAGGGGGATAAACTATAGTATGACTCCTTTACTCTGTTTCGGCTACCTCGCAAAGACATAACTTTAAAAACTGTTATTTTCTTTATATTGTTTTTTTAGATTTGGCAATTCCTTAGCCCCCCACTTGTTGTAATATTTATTCACGGGTGGCATAAAATAATAATATTCTGGAGAGATACAAGAAATTCACAGAACATTAGAAAACAAGGAAACCAAAGTCCAAAGAAAAACTCTGAAACACCTTCAAAGGCACACAAACTATTGATCTCGCTGACTGGAGTAAGTCAAATTTTACAAAGACTGGAAGGTACCCTTGGAATAACACTGACAAATGGAAACCACAAGGAGGCCACAAGGAAAGCAGCAACAACTAAATACTTGCAACGAGTAAGGCATGTTCTGAGAAGTCAGCAACATCGCTAAAACAAAGCAATCAAAAGCTATACCTTATCAGTAATCCAAAACCATTCTGGGGTAAAAGGTTGATGACGGAGGAAATTTAGCTCTCTAGTGTTAAAACACACACACAAAAAAAACAAAAAAAAACAAACAAAAGCAACTTACTATGCATGGTGGAGTATGTATCCGTAGGCTAAGCATACACTAAGCACAAGAAGGAGGCATAGTCCTAAGGATCATAAGATCCACTATCCAAGAAACTGAAGGATCTATCATGGGAGCCTAAAAACACCTGCATGCGATCTACCACCAACATATATAAAATAATGTAAAAATACCAATGGCTAAAGAGTGTCTTACTGAAAGAATGCAAAGACACACTGATCATGGCAGTACAGGAGAAGACCTTGATCATCAGACCAATATAAGCCCAGATCATACCAGGTAAAATTTCAGGTGCCGTCTGTGCAAAGAGGCCCAGTAACAACCAAACATGTCACAACAGGGTTTGAGACACTAACGGGGAAACTATTACATGTAGTGTCTCTGTGCAGAATAGGAACTGTAGACTCGTAGGTCAAACTGGGAATGATAAACTTCCAGATTCAAATGTACAAGATTGTGTTCATTGATAAGCAGCAGAGGTTAGCCACTGTGATCAATGTTGTCATCTCAAATTACAGAAACATTAGTAAAAAAGTACCATGAGAACCTCAAGCTGCAAAGAGCTCAGAACAGTGCGGCTCCAAAAGATATGTGATAAAACTTGTCAGTGCAGACGAAGGAAGTCTTAGGAACAGCTAACGGATAGATTGCCTATCTGGTCAGGTGTACAACAATGGTGTGAATTGGGTTAGGGTTAGATTAAGGGATAGGCATGTGCAGTTAATGGTTAGGATCAGGGTTAAAGACTAAATACGTTAGGGATAGATAAACATACTGTACCTATATATATATATATTATTTTTATATGTATATATATATATTATTTATATATATATATATTCATACAGCTCATCCATAATATATATATATATATATTTATATGGATGAGCTGTATGAATATATATATATATAAATAATCAATTTGAAAACTTCTATTTTCAATTTAAGGACCACTTTGCTTTGCACCAATTTGCAGTCTGGGGCCACGACATGGAAACAGAAATAAACATGTTTAAAGATACTTTAACCAATCCATTAAACAGCAGGAACTTTTAAAGGTACCCTATACCTTAAGTCCCGGCCTGCAGACCCTAAACTGTGTTTATAGTTTCTGCAGGGTGATCGCATCACCCACAGGCGTCATATCTCATCCATCTGTTATTAGCAGCTTGCAGCCTAATCCTGGAGCAGTGAATCGTCTGCAGACAGGGCTGCACGCCGACACGGGTGGGAGGAGAGGAGAGTAGAGGAGAGAAGAGGAGGAGAGGGAGAGACCTGAGAAGGAGCTGGTGGGCGTAGCGTCTCCCGGGACAAACAGCCGCACAGTGGGAAAGTAACTGCTGGAAGAGCGTCGTGTCGTTATATTAGATTTTTTTTTAAACGAAATATAAAGAAGGAAGATATTTTTTCTGTGCTGAGCTTGCAGCTCACAGCTGGTCCCCAACGCTGCTGCTGTCCGGCATATTTTATTCCCCCTTTGGAGGAAGCAATGCGGACAGAAGAGAGAGGTCAAGACAAAGTCACTTATGGCACTGGAAAGTGCCATAACGTGCTGACTACGCAGTGATCTTACCACTGACTTCATTTATAAAAAAGTGTACTCGTGATTGTCACTGTGTTGCCTTTCCACGTGACAAACCTTTATAGGAGCCTCGATCAACCAGATCGGATTGTGAGGATGAAATGAATGCAAAGATGAGTAAAACGCGCAGCGGCGACAGCTGAGCCGAGGCGCGCGGCGCGTCTTCCGCGGATCCGAGCGCGCAGTGGGTTCTGAGTTCCCCTTGCTGCCCTACCGGACACCGGATTCCAGCGTATGAGCCCCTCTGCAGCTGGGTGTATTAGTTTTTTTGTCATTTTTTCTGCTTCTGATTAACGGATCGTGTTGTCTATGACACAGAAGATATCTCAGAAAACAGCGCGCTTGTTTTAACAGAAGCTGCGCATCCATCCTTCATTCCTGTCCCAGCTGATTTGCGGGTTAGAGAGAGCAGGGTCTTTTATTTTTATTTTTTGGTGCATACGCGGGAACTAAACTGAAACGCCTCGGTTCCTTTTACCACCCAGAAGGACGGCGACAAAACACTGAGAAAAAGTGGATATGATGGCTTATTTGGGTTAAAGACGATTTGTGAGAGATCAGGAGAAGGATTACTTAACAGGCTCTTTTCAGAAGAGAGGTTTTCACCTGGCTCATCGCGCAAAGGGATATTATAACCAGAGGGCATACAGGTACAGGCTCTAATTTCATTTTCGGATTGTTTCTTTTTCATATAACCCCTATATTTGTGCTTTAAATCATTTGATTGTATGTAAGCAAAATATCAGTCATTTATTATTATTTTTTCTAATGTTGAAAGTTAGGACCAAAGATGGGGGTGGGGGGAAGAGATGCCAGATGAGGGAGATAATGGCGCTGGTGTTTTCTCTCCAACACGATTCAGGGAGATATTGAAACCCTCCTGCTTCATTAATGCAAGACAAGAGGAAAGGGGAAGGGTGGTTATGATCGTTAGGTCTGGAGCGACCGAAATAGGAATTACAGAGTTTTTTTGTTTTGTTTTTTTGTCAGGGGTAGGTGGCAGATGGCTTGGTGAGAAACGTTGAACTGAGCACAAGGGGTAGTAAGACTAAAGAGGCTAAAAGGGAGTTGTTAGGGGGGGGGTAGGATGCTCAGATGGAATACAGAGAGGGTGTAGGAAGAGGAGATGAGGTAGATGATGGGCGGGTGTGTAATGGTAGCAGCAGAGGACGGTCCACTGGAAAGGTAAGTGGAGAAAAGGAGAAAATATGGGAGGACAGCAACGGGTAATGGAATAAAATAGATTGGGAGGGCAAAGTTAAAACAGTTGGAGGGACCAAGATGAATGAAAAAGGTGCAGAGAGGAGGTGTTGCAGCTTGTACTGAAATGATCCCCCTTAAGAAAAGTTCTGAAAGTAAGTGTGCCATAGCTGCCTATTATTTTGGACAATCCAGTTCACATTTAGCTGTGTGTCTGCTCTATGAGACATAATGACACATAGGGCCCATAAACAGCATTCAGGCAACACTTTAGTCTGCTGTGTCAGCTCGTCTTTACCTCCCGCATGTTCTTAATTGCTCACTGCTCCATTAGCATTTTGATTGGGTTTTTGCAAACATACAAGATTATTTGAGTTTTAAAGGAAGATGGTTACTAGTTTCCTAACTTCTGTCCCAGAATTTTGTAAAAATCCACAAAATAGCAATTGTGATACAAAAGAAAATGGGTGCCTTTTTTAATGTTAACTAAAACCTGAAATGTTTAGCAGGTATTTGTATTCACCTCTGTTATCGCTGAATAAAATCCAGAGGCTGCTTTCAGAAGTCACCTAACTGGTTCATGTGAAATGAAATGTTTAAGGAAATGTGTAAAGCAAAACAAACCTATAATTATTTTTTTATTTTTTTATGCTTAGACCCAAGCATGGTTGTACCATTCTTAAAAAATGGAAAGGGTATATGCCACAACTTCAAACTTATCAGTATATAATTGTCCAGGTAAACTGACAAAAAGAGAACGACAACAAAAATTAGAGAAGTAGTCCATGTTAACTAACAGGGATCCACATCTCAGGTATGACGTTATGATTATGATGGCTTTACTGAAGACTGGACGTAAGAAAGGCATTGTTTCTATTTAAAATTTGGACCAATTCAAGAAAGTGGTTTATAACAATGACCCTTAATACATCCTAAAGGACTACAGTGCAGAGCTTAAGACCAAATTCAAACTGTTTGCAATGTCCTAGTCAAAGTCCAGTAAAAAAATATGGGCAGAAATGTCTTTTGGTCAATATGCAAAACTTTTAGGTAAACTCTCCAAGTGTTGTGTAACTGCAGGAATCTGTGTTTTGTTAAAATATTGACTCAGGAGGGTTGAGTACAAATGCAAAACAGATATTTCTACTTAAAACCACACACATATTTCCTTTAAAAAAATAGTATTCATAAATTGCTGGTACATAAATATATCCTTGTTTATGTAAACAAAATTTGATGGCTCAAGCATGTTTAGTCCCTTGAGAGGGTTGCTTTTTGCTAAGCTGCTAAAAACATTTATGCTTTTCATGCTTTTGGATAATCAGGAACAAGTTAACATAGTCCTTGAGTGTACTGTTATTTTTAATGACCCTGATTCATTAAATTATATGCAGACCGGGCACATCTGCTATTGTAAGCACACAACATACATTTTGTTTGCTGATTTTGTGGTAACATTTCTTTGTTTTTTATTTTGTGGGTAAATGCACCATTAATGTATTTTCATGTCACGCTTACAAAAATAAAAACATACAGTATACACCCAGAATTCTTTTCCACTGCCATGGAAACAAGAACACACACAGTGGCAGTTAGATAATAAAATAAATATTGCGCATCATATCTGTCTTTTTAATTTCTTCTGCATTAGCACAAGCATAATTTCTGGTGTCAAGGGGTTGCTCAGAAACCTCAAGCACTATTTCCATCTTCCACTGAAAATTATATGTGTAGTTTTTGCATTATCTTTACCGTCAACTCTCCTTACCTTTAAATCTAATTTTCTAATGTTTAGTGTCATCCCAAAAATATTATCATAACCCTTCAAAATCTAATCTGGAAAAGTTTTGATAAATATCTTAATTTCCATCCATAGCCAAACCTTTAGTCACTTGAGCCAAAGCCAAACATCAATTTCAAGAATCCCCAAAAGAAGCGTACCAACCAGACTGTTGCATGCCAAGAATGAAGCATGGGGGGTAGATCAGTGATGGTTTTTGGCACTGCTAAGGACTACCGAACCATTCTGGAGGACCTTGTGGTTCAAAAATTGTATCCTGAAGGCAGTTCTGTGTATCAGGATGACAATGCTCCAATACACACAGCAAACTGGTGAAAGATTGGCTTAATAAACATGAAAGTGAAGTTGAACATCTCCCATATTCTGCACAGTCACCAGATGTAAATATTATTGAGTCACTTTGGGGGTGTTTAGGAGGAGCGAGTCAGGAAACGTTTTCCTCCCCCAGCATCACGTCGTGTCCGGGCCTGTATCCTAGAAGAAGAAAGGATTAAAATGGCTTTGATGACTTTGCAAGACTTGTGTAGGCGTTCCCAAGCCGAATTGACGCTGTATTGGCGGCAAAAGGATGCCCTACACCATACTAATAAATTATTGTGGTCTAAAATCAGGTGTTTAGATTTCATTGTCCAACCCTTGTATGTATACAATCTCTCAATCTAATTTTTGTCTCTTGTATTATTTATGTCCTAAATAAAACAGATTAACTAAAAAACAAGGTTCCCTTTTTGCTGGTGAAAGGGTTTCATCCATCTTAAAGGTTTATATATGTGGATTACTTGGGAAAATATAACATATATGATCAGATATAGAAGCTTTATTTTACTTCTTAAGCTGTTTAAAATGAACTTTATGTGTCAAACTGACAGGTAATCAGACTGATGCATAAAGACAGGTACATCTCTATTATTAAATAAGTGTGGTATTTCACAATCTGCAATCTACTTTTGGTAAATTATTATTAGACATTTTGTATTATATTTTCACAAATGACTGGATCCTTGTTGCTACAGCAAGGGATTTCCTACAAGGACGTAAAAGCACATGCCAGCAGAAAGCTGCTGCAGGTGCTACTTTGCTTTTCCTTCTAATTACTACACTGAGTGAAGTTTGAATAGGAATGAGGTAAAACTTTGTTTTGCTGTAGGATAACTGTTGTCTGGCTTGAAAATGTGTGAATCACTCTAAGGGTCAATCTTTGATAGTTAGCAGGCCTGTAACACAGCTTTATTTTGTCGTTTTTAAATAAGAATACAGAAAAAAAACATTTTTTTTGGTGCATTTGCTTAAACATAAAAATTTGAAATATGATGAATTAAAGAACCCAACCAAGAACCCTTCCAGCTACCTTGATTGATAGTGAAGTGCATGCTCTGTTGGCCCAATTTGGGTTCATATATGTAGCTGTAGCATATATATGTAGCTATATGTAGCATTACTTCTAATGTTGACTAAATATGGTCAAAAAAAAAAGCTGCTGATCATAGCTCATTTTCCATTTGTTGGATGTCTCAATTGCATTTAAGATTAGACTGGATTGTTTTACTAAAATATATGAACGTTACAATCCAGTAAAATGGAACCACATGAACACACGGAAAGGGTTGTTGTGGATTTGGACTCTTGCTTGACCTTGATTACCATTTTAAACAGGCTTGAGAGGTGATGATTTATGATCCCCCAGGCTTATTGGGGGTTTAGGCTAAATATTTCAGAAAGAAAGAAACAAGATACAACTACTGTCAATGCTTCTCATTTCCAATGATTATTTATATTTACTCTTTTCATTGATGGATCAAAAACAGTTACATTTATGTCATCCAAAACCCAAAGACACAGAGTTTGTAAGGTAGATATTGTGTCTTCTTAATTGTGAAAAAAGCTTTGTAGAATTGTGATATTTAATTATATTTTTAATTTGTTAGACTCTTTCGTTCATTTAAGATCTTCAACACTTCTTATGTAAATAGTAATGTAACTTGTGCTTTTACCTATAACATTTTTTTGATTGGGTGACTTTATCTCTTGCTCCTTATAAACCATTTTGTCCAGAGTCATACGAATGTTCATCATCATAATGCAAAAGCATTTAACTAAAAGCACCTATTACTGTTTTATACCAAAATGATTAAATACAGGTGCAGTAATATACAACAGCTATCTTGTCAATTTATTGTAGTATATCTGTTTTTTATGTTTGAAAGATATAAAAGGAAACTTATGTATAGCAGTTTTTGTATTTTTGGATGCCTAATTGTTTGCATTTAACATTTAAATGTGAACACAAAGTTTATACTTTACTGCATTTAAACATTTTGATAGTTTTTTTATTCATTGCAGCCTATAGTCTAATTCTCACATATTTAATGTAAGATATAACTTCTATTTCACCTTGGGGTTTTCACCTCAGCAGGGCAGTTAGTGTGTTTTTACATTTGCTTGTGTTATGATAATGTTTCTAATGTGAAAAATAAAAACAAAGACAAATTTTCTTATACACTATTCACAACTTGTAAAAATTGTTTCAAAACAGTTTCTCTTCTCTTAACCTTGATTTAAAGCTATTTGAATTGCCATGTGTAAGTCACTACACAAAAAAAACTGCCTGGCCTGTCCAAATCACTTAAAGGCATGCGATAATAAACATTAGCGGTGAGCCACTAGCATGAATAGCATGGTTCAGTTGTGTAATTCCAGCTTTTTAAATGGTATGGAGAAACTATGTACAAGAAGTCTAAACCAAATTTTGTACAAAACAGTCATCTATTTTTGGCCTAACATGAAGTACTTCTCAATTTGTCAATGTTAAATTGACTAATGACGCTAAAGAGAAGTTTCAGTTCTTGAAGAACGAAAAGTCTAATTGATTGATGTGACTGTGCGAGACAGACTGAGTGGAGGCGAAATTGAACACACACAGAGAAACTCAATTTTTCTTTCTAAAGGGACAACAAAGATAACTTTTTTCATCACTGTTGGAAATTTATTTAGCACGACCCCATATAAAGCATTAATGTTTAAACCGCGTATACAATGAATTTACCGGATAGTCAGTGCCTTGAAAAAAGTATTCTAAAAGCTTTTAAAATCAGCATCAGAAGAATCATGTTTTATCATCAATGTTTTACCAGCTTCAACAAAAACAAAACAGCACAGAGAAAGAGTGCAAAAAAAAAAATATGAATATTGTAAAAAAGTTATAAAAGTTTTATAAAAGTTATGTAAAAAGACTGTACAGTTAGGAATGCAAATGAAAATTTATATACAAAAATCTGTGGTAGATATTGCATTTCAAATTACACAGAATATTAGATAAAAACAGTCATTATGGTGTATGTTAGGCGTTTAGGCCAACAACAGCTCTCTGTTGTTTTGCCCCCATTGCCCTAAAACGCCACGTTTCCACTTCAAGCATTTTATTAAACTTTCTGACGTCCAACTCGGAAGACATGAAAAACACCAGTTTTGTTAATTCCCCATGCGGTTTTCACTTAATTTAATTGTTTATCTTCTGCTAGCAATCCTCTAACAACATCAGTTTTAAACAAGTTTTGGCAGCAAACACAGACGCATTTAATTGTTTATCTTCTGCTAGCAATCCTCTAACAACATCTGTTTTAAACAAGGTTTGGCAGCAAACACGGACGCAGAAAATAAAAGTAAAAGTCATATGGGTGACTGAAATTGTCATTTAAACCAACATAGTGGTCCAAAAATAATGAAAATCAATACTTGCAAGTGATACTGGGCGCACACATCTTGAAATCCAAGTCAGAATTTTTTGTTGGTCTCTTCATAGTTATCCAAGAAAGAAAGAAAAACGTCTGAGTTTATCTCGGACGTCCGAGAACGTTGCTAGGAAACGATCTCGGACGCCCGAGTTAGATGTATAAACTAACGCACCATAAATCTCCTCCACGGAAGGTACAGGGCAGCCAGTCAGTCTCTTGGAGGTGTTGGTGACCCGTTGTAGCTGGTTCCTTTCTGCTCCGGTGCAGCTAGAGAACCACAGTGAGCTGCCGCAACTAAGCACCGACTCCAAAGAGCAGCTCTGGTCTCAGGTTGTTCTTCCTGAGAATCCTCAGGAAGTACTGTCTCTGCTGCGCCTTCTTCAGGATCACCATAAGGTCAGTGATCCACATCAGATCCTCCCTGATGTGGGTGCCCAGGAACCTAAAGTCCGGCACCGTCTCCACCCTGTCCCCGTTGTTGGTAATGGTCTGTGTGTCCTGCTTACACCTCCGAAAGTCAACGATGAGCTCCTTTGACTTGGAGGTGTTCAAAGTCAGGTTGTTGTCCATATGCCATGCAGACAGACGCTCCACCCCTGTAAGCTGACTCATCCCTTCCTGAGATAAGACCAACCAACGTGGTGTACCCCTCAAACTTAATCACGGTGTTGTTTGAGTGTGTGGTGGTGCAGGGTGTAGAGCAGGGGGGTCAGCACACAGCCCTGTGAAAAGCCAGTGCTGGACCTCAGTGGAGAGGAAAGGTGGTGTCCTACTCTTACCCTCTAGAAGTGTTCTATGAGGAAGTCCATAATCCAACTGCAGTTTGCTGACCAGCCACCTTGGTAATTGTGTTGAAAGCCGAGCTTAAGTCCAGGAAGAGCAGCCTCCTGTCATGCTGGTGTAATATGCAGCCTGCTAGCTGGATAGCCTTGTCTGGGATGGATGAATGAGGCCAGGTCTCTTTGATCAGCAGGATGCAACAGTCCCGAAGAAGCCTGTTTACCTCCACCTGGAGTTTCATCTTGTCCATCTTATTAGCGAGGAATATTGCATTTTAGAGGAAAACGCACAGCAGTGATGGTCGGTGTGGTCGCTTCCGCAGCTGCACGAGGACTCCTCGCTTTTGCTCTTGCCGCCTCCTCCTACCCGCGGGGATGAGTGTCTATGGGCGGCCCGGTGTCCAGGATTTCTCTAGCGTTATGGCTTCTGAGTGCGTAAAGTTCTCGGATATGAGCTGTTTGCTTTGTAATCCAACACAGAAAAGATCCCGTCAGTTGTAGGTGGTCAGCGCACGACAGGTTGAGCGGAGAAAAAAATAAATGAAACACTAAAACGCACTATTTTGCGTGGTAGCTACAAGCCCCTGTGTCCATGCACGCCGCCATCTTGTCTTTTACCTTTTTTACATTTTTCAAATTTACCCCTATTTCGGTGATCCCCCATTCATAAAATCCACTGCAAGGCATAATGTTGTGTAGAAGTCTCAGCTTTAATAAAAATTGTACGGCATTACTGCAAACCTTCCAAAACATGCACGGGCACGGTGAGCATTTATCAAAAACGCATTTAAGAGGCCCATGGTAGCTGAGAAGGATCTGCAGAGATCCATAAGTCTCACTGATGAATATGTTTACAGGAACAGTATTTGTTATATAGGTATGGAAGAAGATCAAGAATAAAGTAATCTAAAAAGAGACAGAATAGGTCCTTTTTTCCATTTTCATGTGGAAAAAGTGCTAAGGTTAGAAGAGAGAAAACACTACAATACTGCAATACATGCAAAGTATTATGTGTGGTATAAAACTATTACTGAACCACGGCAAAACTGCAACATACATACTCGAAAACACTTATCGGTTTATGAAAATCCATGCAAGGCAACGGAGGAACCAGTCAAAGCTAATGATTAGTTATATTTCCTTGATCAATTCGAAGCAGTTACATTTTTTTGTTGTCTAAAATCTAGGTAAGCATAGTTACGGGTAGATATCTTTTACGATTTTTAAAACTCCTTATGTACAAAGACGTGTCGTTTAGTTGAGCATTTATTTTTACATTTTTTTTGATAGGTGGCTCTATCTTTCCGAGAAACATAAAAGAAATGGCGAATTGATTGTTGGAAATTACTTTATTGAGAAAAACGTTCCCAAAGATTCAAAATAATTTTACACAAACCTGATTAGGAAGCTGCTATGTAAAAAAAAACCTGGTTATTTACATTACTTTGCTATAAGTCCACTAACATTGACTGTCAAAAAGTTAAAATATGAGTGTAAAACTGCTTTTCATATTAAAATCACGAATGTCCTCAAAGGGATACAACTACTCATAATCTTTTACAATATTAAAAAACAGCTGTCTATGCATTTTATGAGTACTTCTAAAATGTATAAATATTTAACATCTGTGCTGGTTTCCTTCAAGCCTCTGAGAACTATGCAGTATTTATTTTAGTTTTAATCCTTACAGTCCAAATAAAAATGTTTTGGCAAGGTAATGTTTTATGTTTTTGCATATTTCAAAAGACTGGATTTGTTTCAAAAGCAAAAGAATGCAGACCATTTTGGGAATTCTGTTGCTGATAATGTGTTTCATTGTATAAATGAAAGATACACTGGAAATAATAGGTGACCTTCCAATAGACTGATTAAAAATAATTGGACAGAAAATGTAAATGCTTTCTTGAGGAATTAAATTAAAAATGAAAGCTAAAGTAAGATCAAATAGTGTGTTTAGGTGAATGAGATAAAGTTTAAAGATACATGAGCAAAGGGATGAGATGAAATTGCAATCCTGTAAGAAGAAAAAAAAATGTAAAGTAGGATTTAGTGGAAATTGGTCATATAAAAAAAATAAAAAGTCATACCATTTTGTAATCAAGCCGTTCGCCAGGCCTTATGTTTTAATGTCAATCGTGATATCTTCCTCAGTATGGCGTTTTAGTATCAAATCAGTTTGTACATGTGAGCAGATGCTGCCTCAGTGGCGCAGTGCCTCAACAACGAGGAAGAACGTGTTAGAGATTCTGCTGAAAAAGAGTGAGAGGTGAGGAGAAGGGGGGATGGGGGGAGACTAGGAGAAAGACAGTGAGTGGTGTGCTGAATGCCAAGCACCCCACTATTGAAAGGGTGCTGTGTTGAGCAGACAGAAGGACGAATCAGTTGCTCAGCCAAAGCCATCGCATCATGTATGGGTACAGATGCTACCCCTTGGAATTTTTGCTTTAAAATTTCCTCAAACAGTACCAGGATCTGTTTCTATTAGGTTGATTTAACAATTTTCTATATATTTTCAGACATATAGCATTGAATAACCTTAAGAACTCATTGTGCTTTCCATGTAATCCTGTGCAAAGTAAACAGTTTAGTAATAAAAAACAAACCACAAATGCCGTTAGACTGAGCATAATGGTGTTGCCTATCTTATCATTTAAGATACGCTTACATTAGTTTCCTCAGTATATGTTTTTTGAATGTATGTTATAGCTTGGAAGATGGTTAACATTGCCTGTAATTGGTTTTAATGTTTTGAGTGAAATGTTTTATTTGTATACGCTAAAATTGTTACTTGAAATGTGCTTGTCTAACCTAATGAATAAAGTCTATGACAGCTGACATTCCTTTTAAAAATCACTTGTTACAATTTTATAGTTTTTTTTAATATTCCTTATATATTTTTTGTTAATTCAAAAGATGTATGTGTTTCTGTTTTGAGAGTATCTTTGCAAGGTTGTTGTGAATTCCAATATACCCTGCTTCAGTTAAATTCACACTTTCCAAATCATAGAAGAGGAGTGCATACTTAAACAACTGTCTTTGGCTTCCCAAGTATGGGCATGCAGCTCACATACGGTTACAAAATAAAACCACTCAGAAAGAGGTTCAGGAGAGTTGATTTGATTAGCCATGAACGAGTGAAGCATCGGCTTGTGTCCCTTTTAACACTCTGCTAAACCTAAGACATACTCTGAATCAATGATTTAAGTATTGCATTTGCATATTTGTGGTAACATATTAGTATTTTCAATTATGTGTTTGTTAAAAAAAAAATAAAAAAAATGTAGGGAAGGCAATGTAGATTTGAGACAGCTTCTGCTTGATGAAGTATTATAGTTGTATCAAATGAATGTGTATTACATTCTTTAACTGGGACTGCAATATTATCCTTCTAAAAAGAAACTGAAAATATGTCCTTTGCACTAAACTGATCAGCAGCAGTCATGCAGATAATACAACATGTATGCTGTTGCAGTAGAATGAAAACATTGAAAAATCCAGAAATAATCTTTAAAAAATATTGCACTGTTTTGATGTGGACCAATTAATTAGTTTTTCTACTGACTAAGGCAGACAGAAATTACTTTAATCAATGTGTAATACATTATTGTGCTCCTCTCAATTTAATATCTTTTTTGGTAGTTGTGAAAGAGAATGTGAATAAATTTGATATGTAAAAGCAAGATTTGGTAGGCCTATTTCTGAATTATATATGTCTAGACCATCTAAAGGTGGGTTTTTTTATCAACAGATGTGGAATTGGGGTTGGTGCAAGCACATCATTTGGGTAACTTTTTTGGCGAGTTTACAGCCCCTATTGATGTCCAGCTAAGGTCTTTTGGTACTCTAAGGTTATAAATTTGTCCATACAGACATTTTGCAAGTGGCAATTGTTCAAGCACTGCGATTGATTTAGTGTATACCAGAACAGATGGATGGTGTCAGATGAAGGATGTCTCTTCATTGAGCCTCTTTAAATAAACACGTGGGAATACAGTAACTTACGCTTTAGGACTGCCAACTCCCATGCACAGTGTGTGATACACATTTGACACGTTCCTCAAACTCCCACACCAGTCTTCACTTTCCTCATGCAGTAAAAAAAAACAATACAGATTCACAACTGATAACTTTGCAGCACAATGAAGGACATTGGCAGAAAGCAGAGAAGGCATCACTATGCACTGTTGGGTTTTCTTTATTCCCAGCGCTGTTAGTCTGTTCCTGTTACAGCAATCTTTGAGTTGAGCTTTTGCATTGTGATTACTTACAGGATCGAATTCCTAAATAAGGAGAAATGTTAAGAAGCACAGATAAAATGGTGCAAATCGTGCCTATTCTTGCCTTGACGCAAATACAAAACATAATTTAAATCAATCTATTTCATTTATCATAGTTTCCTTGAGGAAGTTACTCATGTAATGATCTCACAAATCTGTAAATACAATAAAATGCAGAAAGCCAAAAAACTGAAGTCAATGACATTTTAAATGTTACTTTTGAGTTTAGTTAAGTGTATCAGATAAAAGGCTACTTTTGAGTTTAGTAAAGTTTACCAGAAAAAAAGGCCAAATAAGAAAATTGTAGGAATGGGAAAACTGTTGGGTTTAAATTATTTTATGACTTTATATTTAGGTACTTGACTTATACTTATACTTATACTTATACTTAGTTATTTGACTTCTTACCTGAATAAAACTTTGGACAAGTTTGACTGTGTTGTCTTTCTGAGTAAACCAAAAAGCAGAATGGAAGGTTTGACCACAAATTAAATTGAACACTGCAAAAAAGCTGGGACATTTAATCTGTATTAAAAAGCTATTTCCTGAAGGTATTTTTCTGATTTTAATAGGTGCGACTGATATTTAATATAGACGGAAGGATCTCACTTTTGAGAATTCTGTGAGAATTTTTCAAGGAACAATGAAGGTAACTTCTATTGAGAAGAAGGTTTATAATAGGCAAAGCTTTAACATATTATAGCTCAAACAACAAAGAAGCTTTGTCTTGAAAAATACAGTAGGCTTGAAAAATCGACAAGTTTGATATGAAACATACATAGTAACAGGGACCATGTTAACTGTTAACTTGTTTGATTTAGGATTTTGTCATATTTTTTGCAAATGGCATAAAATTCAGGTTTGGTATCGTGTTGTAACACATAGCAATGTGATGGTGTTTGGAAGCTTTCCAATCTAGCGAGCAGTAGAATGCAGTAGCATCATGCATTTGATTAAAATGGAAACTATGTTTTAGTATTTCTTGCTAGTAACCAGATAAAACACAGTCAGAAAAATAATAATAAGAAACCTTGTTCATGCTTCATTGTTTATCAGAACTTCTTGCTGGGATGTAAATTATTTGTCTGTAACTGTCCCTCAATCCCCCCAGTAAGTGTTTTAGTCTGTGGGACGAGAGCAGACCTGACAAGCCAACCCAGATAGTGAACAGAGACAGATAGAAGAGGAGTGCCAGCTCTCTCCTCTTTATCTACCCATCTATTACTTGTGCCTGATGGAGGGAGGACCACATGATGGATGAATGCCTCCCTTTAACTCTGTCTGCTTCTCACTCCATTTACTCTGATCCTTCACACTCACTCATTTTTCACCACTTGGTTTCTCATGTTCACATTACTCAGTTCTTTCATTTGTCTGTAATTTGTCTCTCTTTGGCCATATTTCATTCATTTTCCATCTGTTTTCTTCCCTATGTGATCTACTCTCTTAAATGACTGGATGTGCATTACGCCATTTGTGTATATGCTAGGAATTAAATAAAAGGCTAGTTCAATTTAAAAATACAGATTCAAATTGATGGATCGCAGTCATCAATCATCCTGTATTTTTAACATTTATTTATTTGCATTGAGTCACCGGCCTACATGTTTCATGTCTGTGTACACAAACTACACTTGACACTGGAGGCCTGCTGGGCTGTCAATAAATTTAATCTAATGGAGTATTGTGTGGGGCTGCACAGTGGCGCAGTGGATGGGTTCAATTTCACCTTGGGTCTTTCTTCAAGGAGTTTGCATGTTCTTCCTGTGCATTCGTGGGTTCCCTCCGGGTACTCCGGCTTCCTCCCACAGTCCAAAAACATGACTGTTAGGCTGATTTGGCACTCTAAATTGTCTGTAGGTGTGAGTGTGTGTATGAGTGTTTGTTTGTCCTGTATGTCTCTGTGTTGCCCTGCGATGGACTGACGACCTGTCCAGGGTGTACCCCTGCCTCTCGCCCATTGTAAGCTGGAGATAGGTGCCAGCAGACCCACCCGACCCCAGTAGGGACAAGGGTGTATAGAAAATGGATGGATGGAGTATTGTGTGAACATTTTGGATAGTGAAGGCAATGCAAGAGGAAAGCTATTAAGGAACTAGTGAAGACAGGCACCATTAAAACTTTACATTGTTTTGAAAATCCTAATTATTGTCTTACAACTTTTGTTTAGATTATTTTTATATAACCAAGTAGGCTGAAAGGATGTCAAAATGTAATACTTTATTAGAAAATAGAGGAACTTTAAGAATACATACAGGAACACAGAAATATAGTGAGACTCATCATCAACAAACTAAGGAAACGTGGGGAGAGAAGAATGAAATGACAAAAAAACATACAATGCCATACGTTTGGGAATTTGTTTATCCAAAGGTGATTCATGGATTACTCGAATATGGATGTTAGTTAAAAACGAAATAAAGAAAATAATAATAAAAAACAAAAAAAATAGTGTGGATCAGACATCAACATTCTTATTTCTTTTCCCGTTTATACCTGTTGCAGTCCCCATTACCTTGAGAAGAAAGGAAATGGTTTAAGTGGTAACTGTATAGATTATCATACAGGATCTTTGCACAAAAATAATTGTTTTAGGAGTTAGGCTGTTTTTATGAATGTTTCTTAAACAGCATTTCTGTTCTATGCTATGATTTCCTTAACTTCGTGTACACTGTAAAATGGGAAAGGAGTGAGCAAAGTTCTGATGTGCTTGAGGGGTCAGGTGATGTACAAATCCATCCGTATGCCCCCTAAAAGCCAAAGAAACAAATGACTTTAAGGTATCAGCTCATTAGTAGAAGTTGAAAACCTGTTTTTAATTTTATCTTGCTCTCGGTTGTTCTCTGAAGGTTGTAGAGGATTGTTAAAGGACATTAATGAACAAGTAGGGTGAAGTTTAAATTAGTGTTAGATTTTAAAGCTATTTAACAAAACATCTAACTAAGAAGTGTTCTGGATCCCAATGCATTGGCACAGAAACTTTAAAAAAAATTAAAAATATATATATATGGATTATGAAAATAACTAATTGAGGCCTTTTCTGAGATCTGATTTTCTGAATAAGTAAATAAATTATTCAGAGTGAAAATTGTTAGTTCAATGGAGGGAAAAAACTATTCCTGTAACATAGAATATAAAACTTTCGCAACACAAACATTTTGAGATAAGGAATTAGTCAAAAGCTTTCTTATTCAAAAAAGAGAATGTTTCAAAAGGGTTTTGTAATTTTGCATTACTATAAAAATTACCCAGGACTAGTAACATACTCTCTACTTATAAATGCCCCGCACGACATCCCTTAAAAAGCATGTATAGCACAATATTTTAAGTAATTGCAAATGCAACAAAATACTGAGTTTCAAAAACAAATACAATAATAACCTACATATTAAATACATGTAACCTTGTTTTCTTGAGTTTTGTTCAGTAGTTTCTAACCCAACTGGCTTTATCAGAAAATCTTATAAACTCACTCATTTCACCAATGATAGGATCAGACCTTAAGAAATACCTTGTTTTCCACAATGGATTCAGTCCTTAAAAAAAGAAGCCAACTAAAGACAGTGATAAATGTTTTCTCAGAATGCCATAGATTTAAGTAGTGGAATTTGCTGTCAGAAACAATATATGCCCTGTGTGAAGGTTAATTACAATCAATTACACACCAGATGTAATTATTCTCTCATGCTGGGTGAGCTTATGTGTCACACTCATGTTCATTCAATATACTTAGATTTTTCAAGTGTAACCCTCACTGCAAAAACTACAATTCATAACTATCATACAACTTTTTTAGCATGGTATAGGCACTTGAATATTGATTAAAAAATAGTAGTTCCATTGGCAGTGTTTAACTTGTTTTCTAATTTTGTAAACTTATTTTAAGTAAAAAAGTCTGCCAATGGAACTACCAACTTTTATCAAAATTTTATTATTACTGACTTAAAACAAGATTATACATTTAGCTTAAAGTTACTTGTTAGTTATTTGCAGTATGATTTGCAATATAAGCTGAATAGTATTTTTATCTAGTTTCAACTATATGGTTGAGGGGGAAAAAAATGTACATTTATGGAAAGAAATAAAAAGTGAAAATGGCAAACTCTAAAAACGATGCCTTCGTAGCAAAGAAAAGCATATACGATCCAGACTGTCCAAAAGATTAATAAACTCATTAATGTTATTCTTTGATATGTCAAAATTACAAGTTTTGAAGTTCAAAAAGGAATTTGGCCAGAATGAATCACAAAACAATGTTATTAACACTCGTGTAGTGGACAAATACACGTCTAACCAGCTATATAATTGATGGCTACATTTAAGAGGGGTTAGTCAATAAAAATTATTTGATAGTAATACATTTTAAAGGTATATGCAGATGGGCTTTGTTAAACTAAACTAAAGTTTTAATGACAGGAGATCGAGAATGTTAATATACTGGTAAAAGAACACCGGACGAAGAGTAGCTTCTATGGAGAGAAAAAACACAAAAAGAAAACAAAACGACGATACAAAACAACAAACAAAAGCCATTTTAGTCAGTTGGAATTTGGGTGAGGACGGCTAAGGGTTAGAACCTCAATATCTATTAATAAGCCAAAGTTAATTATTATATCTGAAAAGTAGTTGCTACTATAAATTGAAAATTTGAATTATCAGACAGAGTTGACTCATAATTACGGAGTTAATCTTCTAGTGGAATAAAAAAACAACAACTAAGGAGTTAAAATGTTTAGCACCTTTGCTTTGAAATTCCCTCCGAATTGGACTTTTGTATTGTGAAACACGTGAAATTACAGTCATAAGCAGCAGAGTTAACCATTTGCATTTCATGCAATACCGTGCAATCTGATTAATAAACCTAACTGAAAGATCATTGCCATTTCTTTTGGTGTTTTATTTAGATTTTACTAATAAGGGATATAATTTCAAATACAACTTAATAGAATACCTAACTCAAAACATACATGCAACGTTTGGGTTTTGTAAATAATTAAAAAATGTAATGGCACATTTTACTTATAGGAATTTTTAATAATAGGAAAATGTGAAAAAGGAGCTAGTTTGTTTCCAGACTAAAGAATATGTGGATTAAGTATCTGCTTTATTTTTAGTTTATAATCTCTTGTATATTTTGATTTACAGAGGGTTGTTGTTTTAGTTGTACAATTAACCCTCGCTCTAACGCAGTTTACTGTTTACGGCTGTGCTGCTTCGTGGAATTTTTTTTTGGGGCGTTTTTTTTTGACAGTGGCTTGTGTTCTGTGCCCTGATTGGTTAAACAGAGTGGAATCGGGAAGCAGTGGCACAGTCAGAGAAGCAGTGTAATACACGCAGGTCACAGTTTGTCAGACTGTACATTGATGTTTGTGAGAAAACATTTTTTGTTTTCTTTTCGTAAGAAAATATTTATACTTTTATTTGTAAAACAAATGCTCGTCCCCTTGGTTTCAGTGTATTGTAGAGTTTTCATTGTATACAATTAATAAAATGATAAAAGTTTCTACTTCCCAGATTTCACTTATCACAGGTTATTTTTGGAACTATTGAAGTTTATCAGTTTAACTCAATATGTGTCATTTTAACTGTAGACTGTTTTGGCAGTAAAATGTAATAGATTGTTACATTTTAGTTGCCATTTTAAACAGTTAGGAATCTTATTGTTGTACTTTGATATGTAGTTTGATAAGCAATTCTTTTAAAACAGAAATATAAAATATACTTTTAATACGTACTGTATTATCTAATCCGTTGTATGTCATGAGTCAAAATTTCATACCAATCCCTTACTTGTCCCTTTAGGATTTTTATTCATTTATTTATTTTCATTTCTGTATATTGAATATTCTACTTTTGCGTTATATGTGTATGTAAGCCTAATTGTTGTCTCTTAAGTAGTTTTGTGGCATGAATGCATGAACACATTGTGCTTTGTGTTGATCCTCCCATTTTTGCCATGTTATATACTCGTGGTTAGTCCTGTCTATCCCCACTTATCCATGTTAAATAGATACATAACAAAATATATATATTTTTTTATCCAACTAAAACTAACTTACAAACAACTCTGCATGGTTATAGACTTTTAGTGCAAGAAAGTTTAAACCATCTGTTAAAAATGTTAAAAACAACATGTCTTTATACTTTATTTTAGTAATTTACATTTTACACTCTAAAGATAATTTATGCATATTTTCATGCTAATCTTGTTATTACTTTTAAATTGAACTGTAATCGGGCATTCGTCATTACTAAAGGAAAACTGGTGTTTTATTTTACTGGACAAGGGAACTACGTTTGTATTAATAAAGGAGGATAATATTGCCAACAAATTGTGCATAAGTTGAACTGATTTTACAATTTTTCAAATCTAGTACTCAAAATAATACTTGCTTGAGTCATTACTGTTGAACATAATAAAAGGTATAGGAGAGGATCTTCAGCTTATTCTTATTTTCGCAACACTGCGCATGCGCCACCTCATCTCCAGTAATGCCCCCTGATATCGGGAGCGCGCACGTCCTCAGCACATGCAGTCTGTTTACATCTGCGGGACCACAGGCTCTGGCGCCGCCTCGGACTTATTACAGCATTGATTGCTTTTACAGCAATGAATTAGCTACCAAAAGGTTATTTCTTTTGGAAAACGCTTGTACAAGAACATTTGACAGTAATTAATGATTATCAGTGATAAATAATCACGCCATGCGGTAGTAATTCCACATAAAGGCTGCACAGCTAGCGTTTTCTCATGGACCCTGCGTAGCGATTACAACACTTGTGTCAAATCAACACAAATCTTTCTAAATGAGCAGGTATAAGCACATTACCTGTCTAGCAGAAACTCCGCGAGGAGTTGATCGGTTTTGAATCCCTTTTCGGCATTCAATGCCCGCCACGGCACAAAGCAGTAATCTCCGAGACAAACTCGTGTTTTGTTCATCTCTGCAGCCGTCTTTTTTTGCGCTGCGCATGCGCCACCTCATCTCCAGTAACACTCCAGAACTTTGAACACGTTTTTTCTCTTGAGAGCTTCCATTTTCGCTGCCGTACTGGGAGAACCTCTCTTCAATGGTGAATGATGGGTCTTGTCCGTCTCGTTTTATTTCCTAAACAACAATCTGTGCATGCGCGAATCAAAACATGATCGAGCGTTATACGAGTCGGGTGGGTGGGGACATTAGTGATATACGTCATCACGTAAATTTTATTTCCGCATTGACAGCCAGTTATTTTTCACCACCGGTCGTTTTTGATTGCCTGTCATTTTCAATGGCATTTTACAATGAAAATTTTCTAGTGAAAAGATCCTCTTCTATACCTTTAAGGTTAACAGTTTTTACCAAAAGTATTACTGTAGTAGTAGCAAGAAATCCACCCTTCATAAGGTTTAAAAAATATGTTTAGTAACTCAGGTTTCAAAGCACAGATTATGTTTGGCTGAAATTGTTTTCTTGATACATTGTGAGTGTAATAGTCACCATGATAGTTTAATACATAATTAATGTTTAGAGGGGAACCTGTCGCAGATAAAGAATCTCTTAAGAATTTTGCAGGTAGGCTTTTTAACCCCATGGATAATTTATGTTAGAAAAAAATGGTCTGAACCAAAACAAATACCAAAAATCATTAGTAATGATTGTTGCCATCTTTTTGCTGACTTCAATTTGTACTGCTACATTGTTTTAGTGGCTTTCTGTATCGTTTTAATTGTCAGTACTGACTCTTTTGGTCATTACGGTATTGACTGCATAGTCATTGCATTTGGTTCGAAGCTGGTAACAATTCCCCTATGTAACAATTAGTCTTTCTGGGAAGCTTGGTCGTGTTCAAAAATGTATTTCTCTCAGCTTGTGAAAAGAAGGGAACTCTAATGGCTTTGAGAGTTTACAACAAATGAACATCATTCTCTGAGGCAATCAAAATCCATGCTTTATTTTTAACCAGTTAATGCTTTATCAAGTCTCTCACTAGGGACATATTTTCTGGGTTGCTAGAAAGAGTAAATTTGTATTAGCTGTTTTGTTTATCTTCACTACAAAACTTTCAAACTGGGCTTTGTTTTCTAAACCGCCGCCTTGTGCATATTGAAATGATCCACAAAATGAGTCTGACAATCCACTCCTACATGCAATATGTATTACAGTGTTTGTTTCTTGTTTGCTAGGTTGTTTCATAGTCCAAATCAAATGCAGGGGCATAGGAATGTTGTATTTCTTAATACATGCGTTCTTTAATCTGTATAAAGTATTCAACTGCCTATATTGCAAAAGGGTCACACATATGACTTAACTGACCCTGTATCCGTTGATTGTCAAACACCATGCCAATTCTTTGCAGTGAGAACAGAAGAGTAATATTTTTCCACATAATAGCAAAGAGAAAAATTAGTTTACTTTTCCTATCCCAAATTACTTAATGACCCAAAACACCTTAATTCACACTTACCAGGAAACTTCCATCAATTTACACTGTCAGGTTAGACAATCAGTGCAGCAGACAAGCCGGTGGAATTGCCTGATGTGCTGAATGGCTTTGCAGGTCTCATTGTTGAATCTGTAAATTGGTGCTTTACAAATCTGTCCTAAAGAAAGAAACTGTTAAATACAAGCCCAGTGTTGATGGAAAATGTTGTGTACTGTATTGCACAAATCCTACTTTGCTCATCCTTAACTTCCAGTCCCCATGGTGAAACATGGTTGTAGTATATTTATACTGTTGAGATGAATTTCTTCAACAAAAATCAAATATAAAAATGTAATTTTTTTATTATTAAAACATTTGAAAACATTGTCCTTACACCTCTTAGTTTTTCACTGCTTTGAATTGGTCTATTGTATAAAATCCTATCACAATACATCAAAATTTGTGATTTAAAAATAATAATATATTTGCATGACGCTGCCTAGTTATACCAAGCTTGAAAATTTGAATTTGAATTAGTATTTGAAACAAAAAAGAACATACTTTGTGTCTCATACAAAACTCAACATTGCTTTGCACATAACATAGACCTGTTTTCAGAAATGATTATTAACTGGCTCACTGCACATTAGAGGGGTGTATGAACTGAGACATCTGGCTGATGCTTCTGCTGCAAACCAACTGAGGAAGATATTCATTTGGAGAACTGGGAGCTATTTGTTATTAATGTGCCAAATATTCGATAAATAAGATCATACTCAAACAACAAATTACTGTGCAACAGCCCCCAGGGGGGTCGGTTGTGCAGACAACATGGCTGTCATAACTCTTTTATTTTTCCCCCAACAAACCTTGTTTGGCCTGATTTATTCTAAAATCACTTAAAACTGGTTCTACACAGGTAGAGTTTAAAATTATTATATTAGTATGTTACAAGACATGTATTATATTTAATATTTAAAATATTCACAAGTGGAACTGTGAATCTGTACGTTTCTGCGACAGCTGGAGTAGTCCTTGCCCCAGCTGTTGTGCTTTTCAGCCAACACTTTGAGCTGGCAGCTGTTATAATCAACTTGCTGTGCACTCTAAATTTCATTTTACATTTATCCGGTGGAAATGTTGAGCTGTTTTGATAACCCGTGTCTGAAGTCAGACTCAAAAATTTGTTGTTTGTTCACCTTGCAAGTGTACTGTGGTTCCTTTTCTCAAGACTAGTGACAATTTAGGAATCATAATTTAATTGCCTCTTTACCTAAGGAAAGTTATCCTTAAACAGAGAATATTATGCAGTACATGCAATAAAGGTCAAAATGCTGTTAGAAAATGTTATGTTAAGCTCTGACAATTTTGCGAGTGTATGGTCTCACAGAATGACTGTTTTCAATCATAAAAGCCTAAATTAATTTATTTTATATTTTGGCAGTTATCCTCAGAGGATGGGGATATAGAACAGCTGATGCCTATCTCGTTGAATTTACTCACTAGTTTCATTTTTTTTTTTTCAATTTAAATACATTTATTTATTCATCACTGAAGGAAAGTAAAGGTCGTTGTTCCCATATAGCCAATTTAAAAAAGTTGCTGTACATGCTGAGAGCTGTGAGCAGGAAGGATGACCTGTAGTGTTCAGTATTAAAGCAAATCTGAAGAGGGCTCTAATTGAAGAAACAGTTTGTTGTATAACAAAATCTGATTGGTGTGAAGTTCCTGTGGTCAGAGACAAATTGTTCGACTAATATTCTGCTACTTATATTTCTAAAGTGCCTACATATTGTCTGCTGTTGCTTCCGCTTAGGAAATTTTTGTGTACTTTTTGTTCATCAGAGTTTCCCTCTGATGCCTATTGAAAATGTTATAAAGAAAATATCCATTGATCGCCTATGTTCACCTATTCTTGGACGTTCACGGTGCAGCTGGCAAATATCTCAAGCAGACATTGGGAACTCTTGGTACATCCTGAACAGGTTTAGATAAAATAGTGAGAGAAAAGTATCATAGTCCCTTAGTTTAGTTTATTTATAGTTGCTCAAAATAAAAATTTATATGTAGAAAATATTACAAAAAACTGTCAAAATTTTGTTTTGTAACTATAGCCAAAAATAAACAATGAAGGGCAAAAAAGCTAGGCAGAATGCTAAAACTGCTGTGCTTTTCCTAAACAGGTTTAAGGTGGTTCGGGATAGCCTCCAAGTAATGTTTGTACATTATTGTCTATTACAATTAAAAAGTTACAAGCTTGCTTAGATGATTGGCATGACTGTCACTAGTCTTTCTGGTAACCTTTGTTTGGCTTTATGGTTAAACAATTATCCCAACCATGTTAAATAATTGTTGACAAATACTTATTTTCTTTTTTACTCCAAGTGACCCTAACAATAGGTTATAATTTGCAGGCTTGATAGTCTACATTTGGTAATATACTGTATACTATATATACATAATACATAAAGTATATCTTGCTAAAATTAGCACCCTTGTGTGCTGTCTACTTTGGATTGCTTGGATCCAAAAGGTAAAAAAAAAAAAATGACCTCGGTGTTATTAAATAAGAAACGACAGTTAAATAACTAAACAAACAAGCCTTTATCAGCTCTTGTTAAAGTAACACTAAATTTGGTCGATTTTGGCAGCGAGAGGACAAAAACGGTAGTGTTTTGCCTACAGGAAGACTGCATTTCCCATGAAGCCCACCGCACAGCGTCATAAAATCCTTATCTCCCGGTCACTTGCGGTTGCATTGAAGTACATTTATATTTCTAGTGGCTTTGTGAAGGATGAATAGCGATGAGGTAATGAATCTAATTGTAGCGAAACAATGTCATATGATGATGTTGAAAATAAGAAACGGCGGAAGTAACGTATAGCGTAAAGCAGTCAGCATATTTGCTTGGGCCATGACACAGTTGTCATTCAACGAGCTCTAAGTCGACGTATAATCACAAAGGTTTTGAAAACATTTTACAAAGGTTAAAAAGTAAGTTAGTGTTGCTTTAAATAAGAGCTATCTATATAAAAAAGGATTAAAGAGTAAATGCAGTCTGTTAAAACCAAATCCATCTTCCTTTCAGTTTGTCCCCTCTTTCATATATCATAAGTTGCGGTTGTTCTAAAACAAACTAATTTAAAACAGGCCGAGAAAACTAACTGTTTTATGAGCATCAAAATTTGATCTATCTCAGGAACTCCTCCATAAATTAAATCAAGTCTACACTAAACGAGGCTGTTGATGTGTAGCAAGGGAAATGTATAAAATATTTTTTCCCGTCAATGTGTTATATTTTAGCCTGAAACGATTTGCGTGTTTTCTAATTTAGTAGTGCTGACAGAGGCATAAACAGACTGTATGACAAGAAGTTACTTTAAATCCTCCCAGTTTCGCACATTTTTAGATATGTGTGTATGTGTATATCCTCTGCAGAAACATCCATATAGGTACAGCTGGTGTGGCGTTCTGAGCTGTAAGAGTGCTCACTTGATGGATTGGGAATCGGAGCGGCATGCAATTTAACAACTGATCCCTATTATCCCCTATTATCAAGTAGCACAGGACACATATACAATACATGTTCACTGCCTCTGTCTATCTTTTCCTTTGAATCACATACACTTCAGCTCACTTAGTCTCAAAGCTTCCCTAATTTTTTTTCCTTAATGCGTGCACGTTCATACACTGGTTTATCTTGTTGCACAAAGGTTACGTCAATCAAAGAGTTAAAGACCCCTTTTTACACATTAAGTAAAAAATCAATTAGAGCCAGTAACTGGCACACCAATTTGTGAAGGCATGTAATGTTTTTCACCCACCCAGAGCTGAAAGAGTGTGCTTGTCTTTTTGTCTGCTTGAGTGTCCCTAATGTCTACCAGATATGAGAGAAGAAATTACCTTTCAAGTTCTGGGCTGACGCTTCCTATGATATTAAACCAGTGAAATACCTGGGAATTTGTGATCAAAGCAGAGCTAAAAGACTCAACTCTTTGGTATGAAATCTTTCTTTTCTTTTCCCAGATGTTGGTTTTGTTATTTCATTATGTCACATAAAATATTGTCTTCTGAAAAGTGGGACATATATTTAGCAGTCTTCAAAGTAGGAAGATATTTTTCTTTTTCCCTATTAAAGATACAAATGCCGCAATTATTTATTTTTAAGCTGAATGGTAATAGTAGTTGTTCCATTCATCCATCCATTGTCCTCAGCTTATCTGGGGTTAGGTCGCTGGGGACAGCAATCTAAGCAGGGAGACCCAGACTTCCCTCTCCCCAGCCATTTGGCCTCATGCGGGGGAATCCCAAGGCGTTCCCAGGCCAGCTGAGACATATAGTCTCTCACATATCACCTCTCTGGTGGGGAAGGAGCCTGAGTTGGTGTGCGAGGTGGAGAGGGTCCGGCTAGAAATAGTAACTACCTGGTGGTGAGTTGGCTCCGATGATGGGGGAGGATGCTGGTCAGACCTGGCAGACCCAAACGAATTTTGAGGGTCTGCTAGGAGCGCCTGGCAGAGTCCCGGGTGAGGCAGAGCTTTAACTCCAACTTTCAGGAAAGCTTCAAACACATTCTGGGGGAGGTTGGAGACATTAAGTCTGATTGGGCCATGTTCCGTTCCTCCATTGCAGAGGCAGCTTACTGGAACTGCCATCGCAGGGTTGTTGGTGCCTGTCGCAGTGGCATGTGGACCTTGGGGCTGGCTCTGTAATCTCTGGTGCCAAAGTCACAGAGGTGGTTGAAAAGCTCCTTGTTGGTAAGGCCCAAGGGGTAGATGAAATTTGCCCGGAGTTCCTTGTGTTGGTTAACAAGACTCTGCAGCATCGCATGGACATCGGGGGCAATTCCGCTGGATTGGCCTACTGGGATGGTGGTCCCCCTATTCAAAAGGGGGTCCCCATATTCAAAAAGGGGGGTGCAAAAGTTTGCCCAACCGGTCTCCATGTGTTTTGTGGACATAGAGAAGGTGTTCCACCGTGTCCCTCGTGGGGTTATTATGGGGGGTCCTCCGGAGGTATGGGGTACCAGGCCCTTTGATATGGGCTGTTAGGTCCCTGTATGACCGGTGCCAGAGCATGGTCTGCATTGCCGTCAGTAAGTCAGGCTCGTTTCCGGTGAGAGTTGGACTCCGCCAAAGCTGCCCTTTGTCATCAGTTCTGTTCATAACTTTTATAGATAGAATTTCTAGGCGCAGCAAAGGTGTTGAGGGGGATCTGTTTTGGTGACCTTAGGATTGCATCTCTGCTTCTTGCAGATGATTTGGTTTTTTTGCTTCATCAGCTTGTGAACTGAAGCTCTCGGTTGAGCGGTTCGCAGACGATTGTGATGGGCCGGGATGACAATTAGTGTCTCCGAGTCAAAGTATTGGTTAATAAAACAAATATGTTATTGTGTGCGTGTTCTCTAACTTTTTACAGCAAAAAGGGTTGGTTTTAGGCTCCTGCCATGCTGACATTCTGCTGAGTCCCAGAGAAAGTGCAACTATAGGTGGATTGGAAGTGCTGTAACCCAGCTCATCAAGAATTTGTTTTATCCTCAGCTGTTCCCAATTAGAGTCAAATCCCTCATGATATTTTAATGTTGCTCAACATTCACTGTATAACATATTGCTTTTATGTATGCATAGATGATTTGTATGTAACATCATTTTAGATATTTTCTATCTTTTCAAGCATTGTGTTGTTGTACGTGTGTGTCATCACAAAAATGTTCTTCATTAAATGTTTAGTTTTAACTGAAAATGTTAACAGTGTTTTATATGAATTTACAGTACATGAAGATTTAGCTGTAAGTTCTGCATAATGAAATTTAGGTATATAATTCTTAATAATGTTTTTAAAGCTATTTGCTCTGAAACGAAGTTCTTGTTACAAGAATTTTCATGTTTAACTTAGTCCTGCTTTCAGTCAGTGTACAACAACAAAATTTGAAGTAACATTTTTTACTCATGGGCTGTTTTCCTTTTAACACATTTTGTCATGCCCATGAGACTGTATTTGTTATTTAAAGTTTTGTCTAAAATGCCCAGAACTCTGAGTCAAATTCTTAAGTTGCTGCACATCAGCTAATTTTAATGAGTGCTTAGTTTGACTGTGTTAAATAATCAAAAGGCTACTACCTACGGCATTGAACTATTTAAAGAGTACTGTTTTATCTCTTTGATGTTCTTGAAACCACATTCTTAAAAAAGGGGTTCATAGACCCATGTGTGTCTACTTTTATGGTATAAAGTCTTACCTGGTTTTCTTAAAGGTCATCTTATGCTGATTGTTCATTATAATGCATGAAATACACATAGATTTTGTACCATCTGATCAGCTGGCAAAAGACCCATTAAAAGGGCCTGCTTTCCATATTTTGTAATATTGAGAAAATATTGTCTACTTCCTTAATTGAGCATAATGTTCAGTTTAACAAACTACTTAATGGTGCATTTTTTCTTTCGTTTTTGTTTCACATTTTAATTTACTTTAGCCTTTGTGCGTATGACTGCTAATGGGATGACATGGTTAATGGATTTGGTGTATGTATTATAGAGCTCTGTAATAGCTCTGTGATTATATACAATATTAAGTAACTTTATTAGGCAAGTAACGAACAAAGTTACTGCCAGAATAGAAACCGATTAGGCAAAACATCCAGCTTAGTGTGCCAAATTTGTTGCCAAATTAGACTTGATCCTTCAAAGCTTGGACTCCAATATACTCAAGAAGGTGGGCTGTGGTATCTGAAACTGGTGTATACTATAATTAATTTGAGATGCAAATTGATAGCCTTATAATTGTGATTTGTTTGTGAAGATTTTTCATTTTTCCTTCCGTTTTTTCAACAATATGCTTTTAGCTGGCAGCACGTGCGAACTGGCATGAAAAATCTCAGTGGGGATGCACTTGTCAACATAACTCCTCCTCTGTTGAAAACAAACAAAAAAAAAGTTCTAAAAAAGCCCATTGTTTTTGAGCGCAATTGTACTGATTCCTATGAGAGCTCGGGTGCGGACTATACAGAAGTGTTTAGTGATTTTAAAGTGGTGTTGCTGCATACCGGTCTACACTGGCCAACTTAATTTTACTTTGTAACAAAATGATTGACGTGACCGAAGAAATATCGTTTGGTGGGTGTCAGGCTAAAGTAATGAAATAATAAATCATTAAACCTTTTTGCAAAAAAATGTGGGATCAATTCTGCGATTTCAGCACTTAGCTGCTATTTATGCGGTGAATATGCAGCTTTTTAAGAATTATGCGCACCCACGCATATTGTACGCCCTTTCCTTGATTGTGCGGGATTTTCTGCGATCACAGAATTGCCTTTTTCCTGGAGGGACTGATAATAGTAATAATAATAATAATAATAATAATAACATCTTCTTATGTTCTTACAGTTTTTTTTTGTGTGTGTATATATTTATACTTAAGAAATTTGACTTTGGTATCAGAGTCTTACAGGCAACAGACATTGTTTGTGCACAGAATCTTGACCAGTGAAGCTGATTCTAAGTCTGACTTGATGTTGTTTTTTAAAGCTATACTGTTGTTATTTTTGTTTTCTTTAGAAGAAGATCTTGCTCTGCAGCCCTTGTATGCAACTTGTATCTTAAGAGTTTTGGATTTCATTACCACTTTTACTCCCCAATCCATTTTCTTGGGTTATATTACATTACTTTGGACCCAGCTTTAGTGTTCCTCTTTCTTTACACTCTTCATATTGTCTTCCTTATCTAATGCTGTTTCCTTCCTCTACTATTGGCCTTCAGGTAGTGATAGTGACTCAGCCCTTTCACATCCACCCTAGACCAAATCCTTCTCCCTCACCTTATAAACACACTCAAGAACATGCCGCACCATTGTGTTGGTGCCAGAGGCCTGATGAGAGTAATGACAGATTAACTTATGCCTAACAGCCAGAGTTAGCCTCTCCCTGGGCAGCTCATAAACAGCTTATTTCTTCTCTTATCTCTCCCCCTCATCATTTTTTAGAGTTCTTTATGTATGCTTTGTTCTTTTTCTTTTCATATTTCTCATCATTATTACTTGTTTTGTTTGCCGTTTCACCTCAAGCTGTTCTTGCATTGTGTTTTAGTGAAGGCGCTGAAAATTTAATTAATGATGGAGTTCACCTCATTTTAAGTTTATCATGTGTTTAAATGATGTAGTAGGGGACATAAAAAAAAAACTTGCACCAGATGATTTAACACAGTTGCCAGATAGTAACAAATTATACTAATCATGCATTATGGTTTGTTGCAATGCATGATTAAAACCATGTGTTTCACTTTTCTAAGTCCAACCTTTACAAGTCGAGCATAGGCTTCATCATTTGCAAATGATCACCGTTAGGAATGCATTAAAAATATTTTTTATAAAAATTAAACTAGCACAGGACAAACGCTTACCTCTTACTGTGAAGCACTGTTAACAAATCAACATGCTGGAGAGCAGCTTGTGATCTCCCATTGCAGCAGTCTTAGGGGGTAAGTGTTAAAGGGCTGGTACAATATTGACAGTCTGTGGACAGTCTCTTGACTGACATTGAAACTAAAGAAATAAAGAAAACACTCCTAAAGAGTAAAAAAAAGAGTTTAAAAAAGTTTAAATACAAATTGTAATTGTTTTCATATTTCTGTCTTTATTGCTAGAAGTTCTTGAACAATGAAATATGAAGCCCAAGCAAAAGTAAAGTCAGCCCTCCTCCCAAGAGTGTTTTGCAATTTAATCCTCAGTCAGAAGTGATGCAACAGCAGGCTCAAGTAGCACCAGGGCTGCCTGCAGAATAAAGAGTTTATTCTAGGTTAGGATGACTATGCTGATGCAATAACTATACAATACATTTTAAATGCTCTGTAAGAGCTGTTGTTACGCATAAAAAATAAACACACACACACAAAACAAAATCATATCACGTTTAACAATTTAAGTGTAAGGGTACACAAATACAAAGTACCCTTAGGGTAATAATAATAATAAAGAAACATTGTTGTAGAACACTGTTGCAGAATCAACCACCTCTGACTTCAGTGGCTCCAAAACCTTTCATTTATTTGTGGTGTATGTTTGTGTATTTTAGAAGGTGTATTTCAGGGGTTTTAGTGTATCTCATACACTCTTCATACAATGATCTGGAGATAAAAATTGACTGCCCTACTGATGGTTTATGTCAATTGAGCATCTCAAGATAAAAAGAAGTATATGCACATTATACCATGATAAGATTTTATTGGGACATTGCTGTGAAATTTGACTTATTTGTGCAGATTTTGTAGAAGTGGTGGATCTGTGCACTGTGAATGTCCTGTCAGAGTTGCAATGCTTTTTTAAAAGATCCATAGAATCCAGCTTAGGCTGGTGATCACTGTGTTGCACAGGTCAACATGTGCAGGAGGAAATGCTGGAATATTTATTTGTGGAACTTTCCCGGATCTAATAAAAGGTAAGGTATACACACAATAATTTAAAAGGGGCACTGATAGTCTTTAAACAATTTACTTTTATGAAAATATTCAATGCAATACAGTTGTATTAATACTTAATTACTTTATTTTCTCACATGAGCTACAATCCAAACATTAGAGTTTTATGTAAGAGACCAACATGTTTCTATTCTGCATTTTGAAATTAAAATATAATGATGTGTGTTTTTATGTAAATTACTGGAACAGCATTGAATCACACTGTTAAAGTTGACTGCTAGCCAGTAAAACAATGAGGGGGATCCTTTTTTTTTTTTTTTGCAGCGAATAGGGAGTTAGCTAAAGCTTCAGGAGCATAGGTAAGCTAAATAGAGTTTAATCTTGGACACAAATGTGTCAAAGGCTACGGTCTTGAGACTGGGAAAGACATTTAGCCTCAAGGAGGTTAAAATAACACAGTCGAATTGTAGTTCAACTCTTAACAAAAATTAGTAGGACGACTTTAAAGAAGAAATAAGTTGAACAAAAAAATCTGTACCACAAATGACTTGAAGCTTTTTTTATAGCAAATGTGGTTGTGCAATGTGTTGCAGAGGGTAGTCTGATCCAAATGCATGCAGATAACTGTTTATGCTATCAACAATACAATATGTGGGAGTTATAGTACTTTTGCAAGACTCTGAAAAAAAAAATATATATCTCATTATGGTTTCTATCTTCTCTGGAGCTTGGTGTTGTATTGACATGTGCATGGGCACAGTGTGACTTTCTGGAGTCTATTTTGTAGCTCTTATTATGCCCCTTGATGATGATTATACAATCAAACAGCACACAGTAGTAGAGTCATCAGAAACAGTTGGTACTGGAACAGAAGCATAATTTAAAATGTCGTGGAAATACTTGCTACCAAAATATCTGTAAAAACAAACTCTAATATATTGAGCATAAATCTAATAAAATGTTGTTGTTTTTTTGCATTTCTAAGATTAATACAGTATTTTCTCTTAAGTGGTTCAGATGAAGACAATTTGAAACTGATTTTTTAACAATAAAAACCTATTTGACTGCTTCATTTATTCTTATCCTAATCTTTCTAAGAACCGTTGCTCCCATAAAAGTTGGCACTTTATTAAAATGGCTTTTTAGATTTGTAGATATAATGAATTGATGTATACTTGATATAATATGCCAGTGACACCAAAACAGATTGATCAGTTAAGAAACTGCTACCGCCATGTCAGACATATTGGCTTTATACAATTTGATCCTTTCACAGTTCAGTTAATAAGTTTCTGGTGTGAGCATGTTTGAGGTTTGCTCCCCTGTTGATAAGGTTCAGAGTTTTTGAATGGTGCTTTTTAAACTACTGAATCAATATGTCCGATAGACGTACATCACGAATGGAGACATTGATGCTAGTGACTGCGGCTGCTCTTTATTGCGTCTTCTTGCTTTTCTTTCACTGGCATTTCTTTACACTTTTTTTCCTAAGAGGCTATAAATAGCTGTTGTGTGTCACAATCTGGCTACACAAAGGCTGCTCACCTCTGTATTTGCTAGTCCGTGTGACTGCTGGGAAAGATGACAGCCTGTTGGCTCAGACACCATGCTTCTCTGGCCTCTGTAAAGCATCAATGGCGTCAAGCCAGCTTGCCAGTGGCATAAAGTTTAGAATCATGATAACATACCTCTGCTGCCCTGCCTTGCGTTGCCTAGCCTTTCTTTGCTCTGGTGCCCTGGAGCAACTTTACATGTTCAAGTGTCCAAGATCACTTGTGGCTGTTCAATGAAGCTGTCTTGCTCCATTTACTGAGAAGATCAGACATTTATGTTCACAAAGAAATAGTTTGTGATCGGTGAGCCTGAAGCCATATTTAATTTTGCCAGTTCTGCTCTATTTATTCATAAAGCTTTAAGATTTAATGTTGTCCTGAGAGGCCTACTGGAGAGAAGGAGCAGAAATACTTCTAACATATACAGTTAAAATATTTTACATGTTTGAATTTGTACCCAAAATAGGTTGCAAACATATTCCTTGTAGGTGCTCAAAATACACAAGACAGAGAGAAAATGTGTTTTTTGAGCAGTGTTTTTAAATAAGGAATGTTTTTAAATTCATAATTAGAAAAAGTTCTAAAAATTGTCTCCTAACCAAGAAGAATGGTTCATTCTGAAACACACCTTGCCAAAATTACTAATGGCTAAAACTAGATGGTCCTCTTATGTTATCACATATTTTAAGATTTTAAAAAATAAAATTTTTAGGGACAAACATTTTTTGTATTTATTAAGAATGTATGTGATAGACAAAAACATTTTAACAAAATTGGAGAATAATTTCCTGTTCCGAAATTATAGGTTTTATCAATATAGACTAGAACCAGCAAGTTTGAGTTGCATAATAATTATATATCCGTATATATCCAGGTATTCCATTAGGGTTTTCAATGTTTGTCAAAGAACTTATATAGTAGAGGCGCAAAAAGTGGAAATGCACTCTATGCAACCCATAGGGGCGCTGGAAACTCCTAATAGAAAAAACGTTTTTCTAGTTGGTATTTCCTATATTTAACAACATTACATGATCAATAACAAAGTAAATGCTCTGATTAGGCGCCCCTTTGCTACCTCACCTCCACTCCTTTCGCTCTCCCTTCCCACACAGGTGGCTTGGGCAAAGAGACGCACACAGGCGCATTTTTTAGTTTTTTGAAATCTTAGACTACACCTCGTAGTGAACTTGACGATAAGATGGAGCAGCAAAGAAAAGAGCTATTTGGGGCGCAAAACAGGAAAAAGGAATAGGGAGAAGGCTAAAGATGTTCAGGATGAAAAAAAGCGGAATCGTCCCATTTTGGCTGTTAAATGTTGCCTCCCCTATTGAACCGACAAGGGACGTGATTTTTTCGGTATTTCTATGAATATCAGATACAAACGCCTTCACACACACATATCCACATGTTAATAAAACTCAGGAAATATTAACACAGGAAAGTTAAATTGTCGTGGCGCCAGTGTCCAGCTATTGTCCAACGCTCAGCCCTCTGCAATTTATTTACTCATATGTATATTTATTATTATTGATTCTTTAATTAAAGATGAGTTGTACAAGTTTATGTGTAAAAGACAAATTACTCCATGTTACCATGGAGTAATTTGGGACACTTGAGTTTAAATGTCTTATTCAATATCACTAAAGTGGTGTGATGTATCTGATATGTCAGATCAGATGCAATGTCCAGCCAGTGACTATTATCCAACAAGGAGATCATTTAAATTGAAAGATTCATTTTATTGTGTTTTGACTGCTGGATATTTTAAACCTACTTAATCCCAAGCAAAAATGTTTAAATATTATTTTAAAAAACTGAATTAAGATCTGTAATTTTTACAACTAATATAACATGCTTTTTTGACCATATGACTTAGTTGAGAATGCCACAGAAAAGGGATGAAAGTGGCAGACATGAGGTCAGTGATAGAAGAGACAAGTGATGACATCAGGTAAGAATAATTACATTAGGGAGGCAACAAAAACCTATATACCATGATGGTTTGAATTTATGACGGCCATCTTTCATTGTGTTTTTTTTGGGGGAAAATTAGTGCAGGCAGACAGGGCGAGTCAATCACCACAAAGGAGAATGTGGAACAGAAAGGTGCAAATGAGGGAAAGGAGCAGAGAGGACCAGATGATGAAGAAGAGGGAGAGCACTGAGTGCCACTACTACTATATATTTGTACTTTATTAAACTTCTTATTTGCTTATGATTGAATTGATCACCTAATATAATATGTAACATAAAAACAATTCCATAATATGACTGCTGTATTTTCTAAGTGCATGACTAAGGGAGGAAAGACTTATGAGACGAGTCATCATGTGATTTATTATTTTTAGCAGATGAACTGAACTTGGTGAAAGTTAACAGATAGACTAAGATATACATTGCTGGTTAAATATTAACTCATTGGACCTGAATTCAAGCCCTTTGCTAAATGTTTATATACATTTTTTTGGTAATAATCATATTACAGTGAACCTTGGAGATTTAATGTAAAAAAATGTGAGCAATTTCAAGTAGTAGACGCTAAAGGCAGACAAAGTTATTTTAATTACTTATTTGTAATTCACACTTAAGCAACATCTTGAGTTCAGCCATGCGCTTATTTAATACTTATTTGGCTGCTTTGACTAAAAATCAGCTTGTTTTATATATATTTAGCAGCGGCCCTTTAGTTTTACCTTCTTTAAAAAATGGTTGGTGATGCTGGGGACATTTGAAAAAATCATATTGGCCACTTTCCTTGTGATTCATATATGTTCTATAAGAATGCAATAAAAAGGAAAATGAACTGAGTGAAATGGGCTCTGGTCATAACTTCTATGTAGGTTTCATTGACTCCAGAATAATAGAAATGGCTGCACACACTTTATAAATTCTGCATTTAACAAAATGGAATCAGTCAGAGAGGTCGGAAAAGCAGCTGAATTAATGAATGAACGGTTGAATAGCCGGATCAATGGAGAGAAAGAAAGTCCAGTCTTTGCCTGGTTTAATCCCAGAGGACAATCACACCATCTTTGATTTCTTTTTCTTTCCTTCTATTCAGTCGCGTCCGTCATCCACTTTACCTGCTATGGCTATTTTGGGTAAGTAGATTTTTGTGTGTCTGAGGGCATTATACAGTAATCCTGTGTTCATCGCATTCTTTGACATACTAACCTTCATCCTACGACTACTCCAGATCAAGCTTCCCTGTGATTGTACTAGAAACGGTATTAAATTTTAAAACTCAATAGAAGATACAACTTCTAAAAATAGTTTGGAATGAGTAGTCGCCAGATCAAGATTAAAATTAAATTCTAATTACTAACGGCATGGACACAAATTCATGCTAGGATTAAAGAGAAAGTAATAAATAAAATAAAATGTGTAGATGAAAAAATAAATAACAATTAAGATCTGAAAGACAAATAATTTACAAATTTGACATGTTTTTAATAGCATGCCTACTTTTTTTGTTGTTGTTGTTTTTTTTGTTTGTTTATTTGGTAACCCTACAGTAAATAGAAAAACTCACAGTAGAAATTAACATTTTGGCACAAATGTTTCGATAGCTATCTATATAATCAATGTATTTTCAGTTTCTAATTATTATGTAAATAAAAAAATTTCTGAGTAAAATCACCATGCATAGCATGCAGGTCACTTAAGATCACGACAATATAACTCAGTCTGCCCAAAATAAAGTTGGAAGCAACATCTGCCCTCTCTGTTGCTAAAGTAATCCCCGGTTATAGTAAATACATACCAAAATAAAGTGTTTATATAACCACACAGTAACTCCTTTATCATAAATACAGAGATTTTTTTTTTTCCTTTGTAAAAGTGTAATAGATTTTTCACATTGTTATCCCAATATGCTTACTAGAGTAGTTTATAACAAAATAAAAGGCATGAAAATAAAATGCTGTAACTGCAAAGACAAATATTAATTGTTATAATAGGCACATTTTTTGCTGGTAACACAAATACTGAAGTTGCCAATCACCTTATAGGTAGAATGTTCTGATAGTTATGGGACATAATTATCAGAATAATCGAGGATAACTGAATAAGTCAGAAACCTCCAATTTTCCAAACTAGCTTCTAAAACACATTTTAAAGTAATCAGAGTCAAGATTTTTCATTTGCACATGGAACATCAGAGACATACAAACAGATTTGTATGTTTTTTTTTTCTGTGTGGGTCTCTTTTAAAGTGCTTTGCATCAGTTACCTTTTTATTTCTTGTACTTATATTAATCTGGTCTCTTCTGTGTTCTCTCAAAAAAGTAAGTAGTTTAGTGCCTGGAGAAAGATCTAATTTAGCAAGTTCTGCTCTGTTTCTCCGTGTCTCTTTGGTCTTTCAGACTGTCCTGAGAGCTCTACCCATATAGAAAAAACAGCAAGATAGTTTTCACCATTTACAGGCAGGATTTCTTTTCCTTTTTCTTTTTTTGTTTCTCTTAGGTCAAAACCCAAATTAGGTCATCCACTTATCTCTTGTGGTTCGCCACATGACAAGAAGAAGAATATGCTTTAACGAACCGTGTTTTCACAACAACAATCTAAAGTCTTAATTGGATTTTCTGCTGGAAGCATTCTTTTAAATATTTAGGTTTATGTAAACTTTATTTTTAGCTAAACAAATTCACATACAGAACATTTACCATAAAAGTGTAATGCAGGCAGATGTAGAGGTGATGTTATTGTAATCCCTTTGTGTAAAGGGATTATAAGATTTTATCAGTTTATACATTCAACCATCAATTTTACTGTTAGCAACTTCTACTGTTAATGAGAGCAAGGTAATAAAACCTATCATGTTTTGTTTAGTTTTCTAATATTGTTTCACCAGGTATTAAAGTAGAATGGAATAGAAA
>JAVLVB010000580.1:598957-609057 GCA_032876305.1 Orestias chungarensis | reverse complement strand
CACACACACACACACACACACACACACACACACACACACACACACACACACACACACACACACACACACACACACACAAATATGTTGTACTTCAAGGGGCAGATTAATAAGACTCACTGTCAAAGTGCCACATCATTGCTAGTAGAATTGGCACTTAAAAAAGAAAACCAGTAATGTCATTACACCCACAAAAGGTTGTTCTTTGCTTCTCTCCATTACAAGTTATTGGAAAAACACAGAAAAAAAAAGATTTTGGGCATGTGCAAACCCTGAAACTTCATCAATTAACGGCAGTTAACAGATGCTTACATGCTTGTCTTGCGTTTCACTGATGTAAATTGAGGGTGGAGGGAGTGGTGGTGGAAACTGTTGTAGGGAGACCTTTCATGTGACTGTGGTTTCGATTAACATTTGAAATGCACTGCGTCTGAGATTTAGTGATGCTGGAAACAATTCGGGTACAGTAAACTAATTGTGATGTTCAAGAAACCAGTTTGATATTATTTTTAAATGTGTGATTTAAATATTATCAGTGGAGATCAGGTACACTATAGTTTAAATATAAAATTATTTTTTCCTTATTTTCCACCTTTTGAATAAAAATATGAATTTTACTTGATGCAGATGATTCAACTTTTTAAACATTTCACCCACACATGCCAAGTTTATATATCGCTATGTTAGTGATATAATAACTTGTTCTTAGAAATATGCCCATTTTCAAAAATGGAAAATATAAATGGGTTGTTTGAATGGCTCTTTGAAGCAAATGAATCGTGAACATTTGCTGCCCTTAAATAAGCCATAATGCCCGCTGGTCTATATTTACTAACTTGATATGTCACCAGATGTAAAGAAATTCCCATTTTGCAAATGATTAGCATAGTAGGCATGTTATAGGGTTTATCTAAAGCGTACGTTTCTTTTGAAGTTCTGTATCCATCCCGTATGCATTTTTATCCTAATTGACGGATTATATGCAGGGTTTTACATGGATTTACAGGTGTGGTAATAGCAAACCTTACCGTTGGATCTAGAGAATCAAATATTGTTGTCAATTATTCCACTTATTTAACATAATTAAAAGCACTTGCAAATATCATAGAGTTGGATATTATATAAAACTTAATCTTTAAATGTGCTAAACTTGTTTGGAGAAGAGTTCCTGCATTTTGATTTAGCATTGAATTCTGTATTCTGTATTTGCTTCTTTCAATCAATGTCACACCGCATTGATGCATAAATTAATGTAAAGGAAGGCACAATTGAGCGATTCAAAATGAATACACTTTTCAGGAACATTTCTGAAAAAGTGTTTTGTGTTTAATAGACGTATATATTCTTCGATTCATGTTCAATAATTTTTCAACAATATCTGTAAGCTGTAAATATAATATTTTTAATTGAAACATTCCAGGGGCCGACGACACCAAAGAATGGTAACTTACGTAATGGTTTAACACATATATATCTGCGCAGATAAAAACATACCAATGTATTTTGAAAGGATAAGTTATACGAGTACTAAAATTTTCCCTTGTGACAAAGCTAATTAAATACTTTGTTTATGTCAAAATAACTCACAGATAAATTGATAGTAAGAGAGTTCGTTAAATCATTTTATAATAAAGACCCAAATGATTCGATAACCTCCATTCTGTCAGCTGTAAAAGACTCGTTCAAATCAGTTTTGCTCTACACCATGCAGTTCTGATACCCAGACTTCATTACCAAGCTCACCATATCAGCTAAGTCATCAAGAAAACTCAAAATGCAGTTTCTACTTCAGTACTGTAAAGTGAGTTCGCTGGACAGAGGTTGCCAGAAATCTAAAAATCCACTCTATGTGGATCTGCTCAATTGAATGGGCTTTTCTTCATACTTTTTCTTAGAGGTACATTTATTCCTGTTGCATCCTTGCTTTTGACTTTCCATTCACATGTTTATATACAGCTCTTTGAGAAGAACCACTTTTTTGGGCATTGACCTTTTAGGATTTACCCTTCCCGTTTAGGGTGTCAAAGCCTGGCTGCCCCCGAAGTAACAATGTTCCCTGTGACTGTGTGAGTCATATTATGATGGAGCTCTCATATTTTAAAATACTAAACTCATTATTAAACATCAGGAACAGTTGCAAATGTGACTAAATCAAGCAGGGATGAGAAACATTTATCTTCCGAGGGAGAACTTTTATTCCACTCAAATAATTTCAGTGGTATTCAAAGAATTTGTGATGCAACATTGTGCATAGACATACAGTACTTTTCAATACATCTTGTTTATTTTTTGTGTCAAGCAAAGGTTTGGCTTTATTATTTTTATATTGTTCTTGGCTGAGCTGTTGTTGATTGTGTTTTACATTTACATTTCTGCAATAAATATATTCACGGGCTTCCAAATAGCCAGTTGTGTTAGTTAAGCCATGCATTTGAATCAGGAGGAAGTGTGGAATTTGCCAAAGATAAATAGAAAAAAGTAATTTTGCCATGGACTCACTGGTTGCTAGGCAGCAGTGACATTTCCATCTTCTCCAAACAGTCTGTGTTGGATGGAGAGATTTAAAGGGAGATAGATAAATTGACTAAGAGAGAGAGAAAGATAGAGGAATCTTTACCTGGAGTAAAAAAGGTTAGTGCATATAAATACCACATTATATACACACATATACAATAATATAACACAAAATCCAAAGTCATATGTTGTTTGCTTAAACCGTTCCAACTCTCTTGAAACTCTGCGCCTCACGTGTAATACCTTTGTGTCTTTGTGTCTTACTGTATCTTGGATAATTCCCTCAGTCTTTATTGTAGCCTTCCTGTTTTACTGTCCTATAATTATTTTTCTTTCTGCACGCAAAAAGTAATTGATTTATAACCCAATTCTAAACATCCTATTTTGTCTGCAGAAGCTTTTTCAGCAGTATTTCCACAACTGTGAAATTTTCTGAAACAACTGCTATTACAATGACAATGTGAGAAATATGTCTTTACATGTGTGGGGAAACAGGTTGTTTTATCATGAGCTCCGCATAAGTTTAACCGTGTTAAACTTATGCAGCCATGTTTGAGGGTTCCCATTTATGTTATACAGAAAAGCAGTAGAGAGTGCATGGGACAGGAAGGAAGCATGCCTATGCTTCCTTTAGCTGTTATAAGAAGACAACAGCAGCTTGTTTGGATTTGGTTTTCAAGAATCAAGACATATCTGCATCAGAAAAATCCACAGTTTGTTAGATGTTGTCTCTGCTCAATGTTAAGCTAAACCACAAAATAAACCCCACAGGAATTGACCCATAGTCTCACTGGATGAGCAATGAAACACATCAATTGGTGTGAAGTTCTTCAGCAGTGGGTGTCTCATTAATATGACACACGCTGTGGTGGGCAAATTCTAATGGTTATCCTAGCTTTTCAGCAGACAAAATGCCAATGGCAGTCTTTGAAGCACCTTAGGAAGTAAATAATAGAAAAAAAAAAAAAATTGATGATAATTTGGAAAGTTTTGGAGGATTCACGAAATAGTTCTATCAAAAAAAAAAAATAATCCTGACACTGTTGTCAACATTTAGGGTTTATTATTCCTTTTTATGTTACTTAGCTTTGTCTTAAGTTATATTCTGAAGAGGGCAAAAAATCCAAAGAAAACAAAGATAATGGAACTAAATAACGATGCTGCAAAGACAGAAAAAACGTATATTTTTTTTAAATAAATGTGATGGTGTCCAAAGTCATTCCTGAAATTAATGTATTTACTGGCCCTTGTTTCTACACTACTGCCTAACACCCCAGATTCAGGAGGAGCAATGAGGTTTATTTCCTCCTCATGGAACATTAGACCAGAACTTTTCCCTAATGATGAGGGTCATGGGAGTCGGGTTGTCCTATATTTATTAATCTAGGGGTGTCCGCAGTGTTATAGGCTGCTAGAGATAAGTTTATGCAGAGGTGTCAGCTTCTAGAACATTTTGGTGCAGTCCTTCTACAACACACTGAATCAAATGCTTGAATACCCTTCACTATGTGGGGCTGTCTGGTTTGGAAACTTTAGTGTTTATGCTTTTTGCTAATAATGTGGTTGTGTTGACATCTTTTGACTCTGATCTGCAATATATTTGCATTGGTCACAGCAGAGTCTGAAGTGTCCACAGTGAGAGTGGGACTAACCTCTACTTAGGGATCTTGCAGATGAGACTGTACCCCCACTCTGTTAAGAAAGGCTTCAGTCCAGAGCTTCTAACACAAGGACAATGGATGGATGGATGAATGGATGAATGAATCGATGGATGGATGGATGGATGGATGGATGGATGGATAGATGGATGGATGGATGGATGGATGGATGGATGGATGTTTAAGGCTGAGACATGTGCAAAATACCTGTTTTTTTCATTGGGAAGCCACTGGAGCTCAGTGTCCCTAGTGATATTCAGGGTGCAATGGAGTAGAAAAAAGTCCAAAATGATCCTAAAGACTACATAAAAGAATCAGACGTATGAAGTGAGTGGGATCTGGAAGGACAACTTGATCCTAGACATGTGCTACACTCTTCTAGCCAGGCTTCTTACTGACAGGTGAAGAGAAGCAGCTGGTAATGTGTATCACAGTAGACAGGAGCCTGTCAACAACATCCCTGCACACAGAGAAACTTAACAGAGCTATGGACTACAATACAGACAGAAAGTGTCAGTGCATTGTAATAGGTAGGACTTGTTTGATTTTAAGTTATTTTTAAGGTTATATTATTCAATATGGAAAAGAGAGGAAAATAAACAAAGAAGAAGGAAAGAATTTTGATGAGAAAACCGTACTTATTAAATGACCCTTGCTACTAAAATAGGCAGTGTAGGTATGTTTAAAAATTGCTGATTTGATATTATTGTAATGGGGATCCTAAATGGATCAGAGCAGACTATCAACTACTCAAACCAAAGAGGCTGACTACAATTGACTTTAAGATTATCACGACCAAGAGAGAATGCCAGTATTGAAAAACAATGACCCTTTTTAATATATTAAATGTTACATGACAGTGAATATCAAGGTGTCCGATTAAAAAACCAAATAATAATACTAATAACAACTTTGTCTATAATTGACATATCTAACAATATGACACTATATTATTAAATTTCTCTGCAAACGTTACGTAGAGACACTTTGTCAGTTTCCTGAATTGATTAAGGGTAACAACAGCGAATAAGAAAAGTATAAAAACAAATAAACTCCCAATTAGCAACTGGAATCACAAAAATTACACTATGTCTCTATATAATAGAATATTTCTTCCACTGTCATGAGTATAAGAAAACTTAGTAGATTGTCTCTACTTGTTCTCTACATGCTCCAGGCTACAGACAGGTAACAGATATTAAGATATGAACTATTTATTTGTTAAATTTTTTTGTTTATTAAAGGTGGAATATGTTACATTATTTCTGTGCTGCTAGCAGCATAGTTTTATTATTGAGTGAAATAGGTGTTCCTGGGTAGCAGTGTACCACATGTCACATGAGCTGCTTGAGCCTCAAACACTTTTATATTAGTAGATTTATCAAAAACAACATGAGCTCATGCATCAAGGATCTGTGGGTTTTGCACTCATCTCTCCTTAACCTAATGCACGGTGATGCTATATATCAGTAAACTTACATATATTTATTCTGCAATGCCTACATACTGGCAAAATACATAAAGCTTATGCTTAGTCATTCCTTCTCTATGACCTCTTTTTTATCTGTATTTTGAATGGATCTAAAACAGTGAACCTTCATTACATCTAGACATGGACTTTCTGCACGGCATGAACAGGCTTACAACATCATCAAGTCCCATACTGCCTCTCTGATTGTAAGTGGTTTTTAAGTTATCGAGACAGTTGCAGATATACCCGCACAAAAACAAACACCAAAATGTGCACACACTCACATACACACACATACACACACACACACACATCGACACACACACACACACAAAAGGAGAACTGATGGGTGTTAAATTAAAGCGGGCTTTTAAGCTACCATTTGTTCATCTGTCTGTCTGTGATGCTTTTTTCTTTCATAACACATTTGTGTGTTACTGCATATGCGGCCAGTCATAATGTAGAAACTTTTGTGTAAAACATTTGTACAGCCAGCAACAGACAATACTCACACACATACACACAAGCCCAGTTACAGCTGATACAATATAGTAACTACTGTTTCTGAGCAAAACAACAAAAACAAAACAACAATATCCTTTGTGCCATATTGTAAACCTGATTGTTATCGAGTCACTTTACCTGAATTATTTTTGTTGTGTTGGTCCACGTTATACATGTGGTTTTCAATTTAGTATAGTGCTTTTTTTAAATTTGTTTTCATTGAGGCACTAGCTAAAGTCAACATCCAATTGATCAGAATCAGATAAGGTTATGTGCAGCGGAATTTCTTGGCCAGCAGCATCCGCAGGAGATTTAATGGTGTCAGCAGTAATTACTTAGCAATTAGACAAACTAAATACGTTCACTGCTTCTAGCCAACTAAGTCGGAGAAATCCAAGCAACAGGGGTCCTAAGTCTAATGTTTTATAAAGGACACAGCCTTCCTTCAGTGTCGAAAAATTATTTATACCAGTTTGCAGGTTTGGTAAGCTAGCAGCCCTGAAATGCTCTCCAGCTGGATTCTGAGTAGCTTCATCTCAAATAGATGAAATGTTAATAGTACATATGAAACCTAATTATGCTTTGATCAAGAGTAATGTTCCTCTCACAGTGGTGTAACTCGCAAAAATCTGGGTAAATAAATCCAAGTACACACTTAAGTGCTGCCTATGTGCTTTTTGAGCATCGTCTGTGTGTGGATACACATAAGCATGGGGCTTTGCTCTCCATATTAGATCTTTCCACCTCTTTCAGAGTCATATTTAGCTTCTTCATGTACAGTCACAACTATGTAACCATCTAAAAGATTTTGTGCAGTGGATGTGTATTACAGCTGATTGCTTGACTAAGTAGCCCATCAGTTCCAGCCTGACTTTGTGTGGTTGGATCTTAGTCAAACTGCACAGAGGATGCAGCTCTAGGCTTATGTAAGCAGTGGCACTGACTGACTTTGCTATTAAGCTAAGTGAGCTGACATGGTCTAGTTCCATCTGATGGCTGAACCTTGGTCATCTCATAAGCTATATTAAATTGAATAATCAGTGATACCAAGTTTTATTTTTATCCAGTTTGTTTGGTTTTCAGCGTGGAAGAGTCCATGCTGAATTCATGTAAGTAGATATAGTACCTGGCTTCATATTGTATCCAGCCTCCTTTACCCACAATGCCCCACATTGTAATTGCAATCAGCCCAGGTGTCATAATTCATTAACATGATTGTAATTGACAGATGTGCCAAAGAGACCAATTGAAAGTCCATGTAACTCTAAAGGAGTAAGACAAACTTTTTTCAACTTACCACAAATCTAGTCTTAAAAACACTTTTAGATTTGACAAGATACTTCAGGCTTAGGCATATGTTCATGCTTTTACATGACATACAGCCAAATCTGAAATTGAACAGTTTAGATCAAACACATTAATGTGCTAAAATAGCCAAGTGAGGCTCAAGACCTAAATCCAGTCGGAAATCTGAGACCTAAAAAAAATGTTGTTGACCGTGCCCCCCTATCCCATTTTATGAATTTGAGCTTTTTTTTGAAATAAATAAATAAATAAATAAGTAAATACATAAATGTTCATAATGTACATTTTCAAGTTGTGCAAAGCTAGCTGATATATACCCTAAAATGGAGCCTTAATTCTTGTGAAAGGGGGATTAAATCCAAGTTTATGAAGCACATACACAGAATTTAAAAGCAATGAATCAATTTAATTACTTTCAAAGTGTGTACTACTATGAGTCTATCCAAATAAATCCCAATAAAAAATGTTGTGGTTGAGATGTAAAAATGTACAGGGGTGTGAAACCTTACGCAAGGCCTCTTATGTTGATTTTTATTATGTATGTTTTAGGTTCGATAAAAACTATTGTTTTTGTAGATGTGATATATTTTAGCTAACTAAGTTAGTTGCATGTTTTAAGGAGCTTTTAATGTCACTCCAAGTTTTTTAAATAGGATGCTAATACAGATTTGGCCATATTTGGTTATATTTGGCTGAGATGGTAAATCTCACTGAAATTTGTGAGAACAACTATGAGAAAATTCTAATCTAACCTAATATCAGTCAAAGAGTGAAAAAAAGAGATAACCATTTCTATATAGATTTTGCTATTTGTCTTTTTGACTAATTATTTTAGACTATACGTTTAAAAAATGTTGCTTATAGTTGTAGAAAAATTCAAATGACAAAAAAAAAAATACATAAATAAAATTCAGTAGAGCTTCAGGTTCAACATCAATAAACTGAAACTCTTTTTGTCTGGAAGATTCCATGAAGATGTTATGTCACTGGGTAGCTAACAAGATCCACATGGGTTTAGCAAGTTTTTGATGAAGAACAAAGAGACAGGAGTGAAATGTTTGCCCCCTGAGTACCATGCTCAGGCTATGTGTGTTTTATGCACTCTTTTTGCACATGCTTCTCATTGGAGTAGATGTGTTACAGGGTTTTTAGATATTGCATGGAGATATTTTCTGTTTACCACATACACGTATTTTAAGAACATTTTAACAATAAGCTAAACAAGTCACATGATTCATGCAATGTGTCTTGGATTATTGTTTAACATGGAGGCTGTCCAATGACTGGATATTTGTTGATGTCTCCTTTTAATTGCCATATTTATGTGCATTTGTAAGGAAAAAATTCTGGATTGAGGATGTGTGTGATAGCAAGTGTGTGTGCATGATTTCTGGTTGTGGCTCCATTTAAACAACCTAGAAAAAGCATTTGTTCCTCAGCAGTTGATTATTTAACGAGGGAGCAGTGATGCAAAGGAGTTGCTATTAGGAGGTAGTGTGCTAGGACTTGGTATGTGGGAGAGGTCTACGGTGACTCTTAATCATTCTTTCCCATATCCCCCACAGGATATGTGTTTTTGCTGTTTTTGATAATCATTCTTTTTATGTGTAGGAGAAGAAGTGCTTCCACTAGCCAGGTGCACAGGTATTTTCCTCACTAAAGTAAAAAATACTGCTGCATATTAAGTGATTTGGTGTTGTTGTTTTTTTTGTAATTTGTTCTTAATATAATACATCGATATGCAACCCGATATTAACAAAACCAAATAAATAAGTACTTATGTTCCTCTGTTCTGCTTTCCCAAACATAAAATCAGAATGGATTTAATGCAACCATTAATGGTTGCAAATGTAGCCGGTGATTTTAGTTGCCTTGACACCAGAAACAAGAGCTATCACTATTAACCAAGGTTTAATTATACCTGAACACCTCAGCTAGAAACTCTAATTATTTCTCCATTCAGGGTTTTCTCTGTTAATTCCTTACCAATTACTGTAATTTTACCAAATCTGAAATCTTAGAAGAATCAATGGTTTTAATGTAACAGAAATATTTTAGAAGATTTACAGAGAATTGTATACTCTGGTAAAATGTCACTCACACAACCTATTTTCATGTTTCCTGCTTAGCCACTTGTGCTTTTCAATTCTTAACTGTCACAGTCCTTAACATTTATAAAACTTTGTATGTGGCAAATCTCCTCCTTTTTATATGGCAAATGATATATTTTTGCTAATTAAGTTAGTTGCATGTTTTAAGGAGCTTTTAATGTCACTCCAAGTTTTTTAAATAATTGCCCGCACAGGAGGGAGAAAGCGCATATTCTAACCTCAAACTGCGGTGCTCAATAGGTCACAGATAAACTCAGCCAGGGCCTGACTGGGAGATTTTTTCAGGTCAGGAGTCAGTCACCCAATCAGGCCACCCTGGCCTTGTCCACACATCCATGTTCACACTCACACTTAAATGCATGGGTACAAGCAAAACGCATTTTTGCGCACTCGCATGCACACACACACACACACACACATACACAAACACACACACACACACACACACACACACACACACACACACACACACACACACACACACACACACACACACACACACACACACACACACACACACACACACACACATATAAAAAA
>JAVLVB010000580.1:570413-592617 GCA_032876305.1 Orestias chungarensis | reverse complement strand
ATATATATATATATATATATATATATATATATATATATATATATATATATATATATATATATATATATATATATATATTATTACTTGCAAGTACAAAACTCTTGATGATGCGAAATAGAAATGGTGGGTATTGTATTGAATATTTTTGTATGAAAAATAAATCACTCATAAAAAAAGCCATATCTTCCCCCTTTTGTAACTTCATAATTACAGCTTTAAAACTGCGAGAATGGCTTCAAAAATTGCAATCCCTCATTCTGGTGTTCAACCTATCTTCTTTGTTAACTAAAAGGAATTATTTTCAGTTTCCATATGATGAAAAAAAAATACAACATGTCTACATGTGTCAACTTAATGGCATTGCTGTGTGAGACCATTGAATATCAAAATACAAAAAGATAGTATCAATTGAGAAGACAAATAACTATAAATAAATACTAGAGCCTTGTTTACAGATTGATAAAATAAGATAAGATGAGATAATCCTTTATTAGTCCTACAGTGGGGAAATTCACAAAAAAAATTACCCTGTCAATGAACCAGTGTGAGGTAGGAATAAAACTCACATTAAGCAGAAAAAAAAAGAAACAAACAAGCCCCCTACTTAAAACACTCAAAGTCCCTGGATTTGAAATTGAAGCTGTGGGTTTTCTTGAGCCGAGGAAGTCACTCCTGTTCCATGTGAAAGGGGTTGTGAAAGGGTTTGTGGGTGCAAGTAGGAGAGATGTGTTTTTTGTGCTGTTAGGTGCATGTTTTTTAAGCATGTGTCTACTTCATCCAGACTAAATGTAATGCTGGAATTCTGCTTGGCACCATCCTCATAATGTCTCCCTTGTAGAATTGGTATCTTGTGAGTCCTGGTTTCTTTGTTTCTTTTATTGATCTTCTTTTACATACCACCGGTTCTCTTTGTGACCTCTTTAACAGATGGTGATTTAAAGAAATACACCATAATTCTCTCATTGTCTGCTGTATGGAAATGGTGCTGTGTCTCTCCAGTATTTTGGTCTTTGTAATAGAAGATTTTAAGCTATCAGTTTGAAACTTTATCTTTGGTACCATGACAAAATCTTCTCCAGTAGCACTCAAAAAGTATATGTATATGCAACGTAAATGGACAACTATATCAAATACAAACAACTCTGTTTTAGGGGTTTACCTTAGGTTGTCAATACAACTGCAGATATTGTTGCATCAACTTATTTACCGTTGCAAGGACATATTTTGTAAGGCCTAAAATAACGTCACCTACGGGGACAGAGTTATTTGTAATTCAACACCAGTCAATGAGGTTGTTCAGAAAAATGACAGAGCTATGCATAGAACATTTCAGCTCTACTTTGAGTTGCATTGTGGTGGCATAAGCACATTAAATTATCTTTTAAATTTACACCTTTAATTCTAAATAAGTAAAGATTAAAGCCACACCATGTAGTTATAGGGTTGTTACATATTTAAGTTTGAAACTCAATACCAGGACATTCTTTTAAAAGTTTCAAGTTCTTCTTAATTAAGAGATAAAAATATGAGTAAATATAATACCAAGTACTTCAATTAATATAGGGCATTTATGCCCTTATATTTAAGAAATATATATTATAGTATTTGATGTTTAGATATTAAGGTGGCCATTACATATAGTAACATGAGATTTAATGGAAATAGACTTTCATCTGTAAAGAACATCTTTGTTTTAGAATTGTTTGTACCCAACAATGTGGTGTAGTAGAGTAATTAGATTCTTAACAATGCAACACCCTTAACTCAATGCTTGTAGAGTCTGCATAATAAGCAAAAAATGAGCCGTTGCATCTGCAGATATCATTGCTTTTATAATCTTGTCTTGGATGTTTATTTTATTTGTGAAAAAAATGCATGCACTGTTCTGGATCATAACAGCTCTTGGTTCAGGGTTTTGGAAACACATTAAAATTATTCATACATTTTAATATTATTATGTTTATCAGGAGAATATGATAAAAGTACACATATGTTGATTTTCTTTTGGTTTCTTTTGCCCATGTGACATTTGCGATATTTTTTGGCAACGAGAACATTCATTTTTACTGATTACTTTGCTTTCTCCTCACATTATGCATCATCAAAGTTCAGAGAGCCTTGCTTACATATCTTACATTATTTCACTGAGTATAGTGGCAGGAACAAGGACTTTAGTGTTAGATGATAGATTAGCAATATTACAAGATGGATAACTCACTCTAGGTACAACAAGCAAAGCGGGTCTGGCCATGGATTGCAGTCATTTTCTCATAATCAGAGAAGAAGTGTTAGTCGATAAGCCATTTGCAACTGTTGTTGCAGATTAAATTCATATTACTTGATATTTTCTCTGAATAGAAGATATGGCCTTTGTGTGTGGGTCACAGTGTGTAGGAGGAAGAGAGCAGCAGAGGACAGACAAGAGAAGATAACCAGAAAGACAAGATGGAGTAACAAAGCTAACAAAACAGATCACTTTGGCCTTTTGTATGAGATTTTAGTTGTTTAAGCAACTGCAAAGTAATCATCTCTTTATCCTGTTGCAGTGTCACAAATTATTGCAATGATAGACGTGACACACTTTACCATAACATTTTGGCACAACCTGCTTGATCCTATTTGAATTTATATGAGGAAAAGGTTCATCCAGCAGATGCTGAAATTACAGAATTCCCAAAAATAAAAATGTTCCTAAAGTTTTATTTTAGGAATTACCTAAAATAACACCAAGGAAACCAAATACTATATCATGTCAACTTTATTCCTTTCTCTAAATGGCCAACAAATATTGCAAGGAACCTAATTAATGTTGAATCTAACTCCCACAGACTTTGTGAGTTTATGGTGGTAAAGTAACAAATGAATGCTCCATTAAAATATTATTCACAGAGCTTCAGGACTCACTCTGCTGCACCATTACTTATCCAGTGAACCATCCCTAACAGTGTGGCATTTTTTTAAATCTATAATATTCAGATCGTCTCCTAAGCAGCTAAGCTATATCATTCAGTTCAAAATTAATTACTGCTTTCCAATTTTCAGCAAGAGACTTTTCTTCCAGTTACTGATGAGTGATTTCATGTCCACCTGTTTTTGTCATTGACAAGATCTCAGTCCCTGTTACTGTTCCAATAAATGATAACTGATAAAGTTTAGTGTAGTTAAGAAGAGCAAGGTAAAAAGGAGACTAGGGTAAATCAAGCCACAATTTGTTTGCAAGAAAATGCATTGATCATGTGACCAATTAGGAGGAAAGCTTAGTTGTATTGAGTCTGTGAAGTTAAGAACATATTGGTGAATTAGTTAGTTTTATTTGTAAAAAAAATAAAAATAAATGTCGCTCTTGAAAGTTAATTTAATCAATCATAAGCTTTATAATAGCTTTTTCTTATTAAAGTAAATATATTGGAATTTATTTTATATATAATGGGTCAATTTTCATTTTAATATTATTTAACATGAGGTTATAAACCCACCATAAAATTGTTGCACTTCAGCTGTAGGCATAAATCTTGACTGACACACCTGAGACGTTGTTCTTGTCAAGGGGCAAGGCTAAACCCACTTTTACATTCAAAGAAAAAAATCTGGTATTCTTCATAAGAAGACAATTCAATTTGATCGCAAAACTATGTGGCACCAAAACAGTTATGTTTACACTCATTTTGATTAATGGAAGAGATGCATAACAACCGGAAATATATGCAGATATATAAATTACTGAGGGTTACCTTGAAGTAGGGATTCTGAATATATACACATATAAAAAAGGCTTGTCTTACCCCAGTCTCCCCTACATTTCCACAGGCATGTAGTGTGATATATCAGTGCAGACACATCAGTAGAATTAGGCTATTAGCAGAAAATATATACATGCGTCCAATCAGTTTGTTGTAATGTTTTATTTATTTTAAATAATAGGCAATATATAAAACTATAAAAATAGTTATAGTAACAGTTTAAAGAATTTAGAACCGATTTTTAAAATTCTGTAAATATTTCAATGCAGTTAATGCCTTGATAGTTTATTTTTTGTTTGTTTGTGTTCCTCTCATAACAACAATATTACTATTTTTGGTACAACTGATCCAGATAGAGTAAAATGGGGAAAGTGTGTTTGATTTTCATTATATCTCTCTTCTAAGGAGCTAAAGATTTAACTACCAAACATAAAAACACATCTCAAGGTAAAACATTATTCAAGATCATTTTTATTCTCCTCTAAAGCTGTAAAACTTTATTTAAGCCAAGGAACGAACCATTTCCCAAAGAGGGGCTGAATGAATAAATTAACTAGTCTTTCAGTGGGAGGGACTGAACATATCACACATGGTACAGTACATGGGGTATATCACAGTCCCAGAGAGCTAGAAACAGGGTTGAATTTTAAGTGTTTCATAAAGCCCATCTATTATTGAATCAGTAGGGTGATACTGTCTGTTTGCTGAATAGATTAGACCACAAATCTCCTCTACAAAATCTGCTTCATCCCTTATATGCAGCTGTATTCATTTTATAAAACCCATGCACACACTTAAATGTACAGAAGTAGCATTGGATGCTCAGAAGGAGAGCAAACAGCTTGGTTGTCTTTGTAATGATTTTTGTCTAGCTTCTGTCCCTTTTTTCCGTGTTTCCTTCAGCCAGATGTGGCCTCCACCAACAGTGGTGTTCAGAGTTGCAAGACAATGTGAGGCTTATCCTCAGTTTATACAAACCTTAAAAACACAGCCATTGACTTTTCAATAGATTAGATTTGTGAATGACTGTGCATCATCATTGGACTCAGTAACTCGACAGCATGTGAAAAAAATGTTCCAAATGCAATGATATAAAAATGCTGAAAGTTTAAATTAAATACTATAGTATGTTTGCTTTCTTATTTTTGGTTCACATCACAACTTTAACGGGACTCAGTATTAGATTTGAAGCCTTTTCTAAATTAAGTGTTAGGCATTTGCCCATGTCCTCTGTGCAAGATTTGGTCTGTTTGAAGCTAAATCATGACTAATGCCAGTGTTTTCCATGTGTTTATATGCTTAGTTAGCCTCAGTGCCCTCATTAGAATATTTACCACAAGGTTTCAGAGCTTGTGACATTAGTCCGCCTAATCACAGGTCCCTTGCTATTTCGACAAATACTATATGTCAGCTGATTGCGTAGTTGCAGGAATTCTCATGTGGAAAAAAAGCTCCCCAAGCTAAAACAATCACACAATCTTTGAACCATAAATATGCCTGATAAGAAAGTTTATTGGGAATGAATTGTACCTAACATCAAGAAGACAAAAATATTAATTGAGTCCATCACAAAACATGTATTTGGCAGATTTTATAAGACCTACAAACATAACCACAGCGCTTAAGGAGAAAAAGAAAAGTCAACGGATTATAACACATCTTAATATGTTAATATGTTGAATTATTCTAACTTACTTTTTAAGTTAATACCAATACATCCTAATGGCTAGTTCAAATCTGTCTAAAAAATTAACAAGCATTACAAGCAACTCGGTTTTTTATGTTTTCTCCCCACAGGGATAGCTATAAACAGGCTGGAAAAAAATAGCTTTAATTAGAAGGCAAATGACAGCTTTCCAATTACGCAATGCAATCAGGCTGTCTTTCTGTAGAAGTACTGATCGTGGTAGTACTTGGCCTGAGGAAAGTTGGTCAAGATTAGATTAGCTCTTGTGATTATTGTGTTGATGTTTCAAGGGTCTTATATGTGCTTCTGATGTAACTTCTCCTAATAAGAACATTAACTAAAGCAGGAATCCCAAAACAGGAAAAAAAAAGCTTTGGGGATTGATTTTGGTAATGATAACCAAATTTATATGGAAATTAAGACAACAAAAGACTGTTAGTGTTGATTTTGAGTTTTCCCTAACAAAGCCACACTTTTGACTTGAACCATCATTTTAATGCAGGCGTGCCCACACTAACTACAACGCCGAGTTAAGGGGGGTTTGGTGCCTCAGCTAAGAGAGACTGGGAGACTTGCTACTTTACACCGTAGTTTGCTAAGGTGGCTAACGCAAAGCTAACGTAAAGTTAGCGTGTGTTTGCATGCTTAAATGCACATCAGGATGGATGCGGTCATCTAATTCCTTTAATGCAGTGCGATCGAATAATGCGACCAGTCAATGGCGATCGCAATTGGGCACCCCTGTTATAATGAGTCAGTTTTCCTCAGTTTACTTTGAATGTTCCTCACATGCTTTGTGATATCAGAAGGAAAAAAAACAAAAACAAAAAAAAAACACAATTATTAGCCACTGTGTGCTGCCAGTTTTAGAACAAATTCAGATTGGTTGGAGAAAGCATCGGATCACTTTATTAGGACAGCTTGCTTCACCACAGGCCAGCTGGCATCCAGTCAACACAGTAATGCACACACGAGAAATCTGTAACACACAGACCCTTTCTCTCTCTGTGTGTTTCTTTCTCATAAGCATTTCTGAGGCTGCCAACTCTAAGGAGCCACTGGTTGCAAGATTAAATTGTCACAATTTGTCAGTGATACATTTATACAGGAGGTGTGGGCTGCGGAACGAGCCCAAAAGAAAATAGTAAAAAAAAAAAAAAAAAACAATACTGGGGACAAAGGAGACAACCTAGCAGCAGCATAAGACAAACTGTGAAAGAAGCTAGAGGAGCAACATCCAAATTAGGAAAACTAAGAAAAAGCCAACAAAAGATATAATGAGGCTGAATGTGTGTGTTTATGACAGCCCAAGGTAAACATTCTACTGTGAAATTGCCACATTTGTGTTTTTGTGTAGGGATGCTTTGGTTACAACTTTACAATTTACTAATTTTCCATTGTTTGAAGCAATTTGCTTTAGGATTTTTACATTTTAATTTATGTATTTAAGTATTAATATTTACGCTTTTATCCAAAAGGAACTTAAAAACAAAACAAAACAAAAAAAACAAAAAAAAACAGGGTTAAACCTTGAGTTACAACAAAGTTTAAATGTTATAAGTTACCTGTAGAGCTGAGTTGTCAAGGATTTCTTGAAGCTGAACAGAGAATCTGATGCTCGAGTAGCGCTTCTAAGATCATTTTACCAGCATGGAACCAGAGATGAGAAGAGTCTAGATTGACCTATGCGGGATGTTGGCATTGTTACTTGGTGCATCTCGAAGGAAAATAAAGCTGTAGGAGGGTTTTGAGGTAGAACTTTTTTATTTACATATTAGAAGATCATTGGCATGCTTGTGAGGGACCAACCCCTTTTTCGAAATGTAGGCTTTAAACCTCTTTTTTTATGTATAGTTCATTTTGTGAACTGCATTTCGTTTACTTCCTATTATTTGTAACACCTGTTGCAGAGTTTACTTGTATCCTTCTGTCCATTTATTTGTTCAGCCTAATGTTTTTTTTTATATATATCTGGGCTGCACAGTGTTACTGTGGATAGCACTGTAGCCATGCAGCAAGAAGGGCTCTGAGTTCAATTCCACCTTGGGTATTTCTGCATGGAGTTTGCATGTTCTCCCTGTGAATGTGTGGGTTCTCTCTGGGTACCCTGGCTTCCTCCCACAGTACAAACAACATGACTGTTAGGCTGATTTGGCTCTCTAAATCGTCCTTAGGTGTACATATGAGTGATTGTTTGTCCTGTATGTCTCTGTGTTGCCTGGCAACCTGTCCAGGGTGTACCCCTGCCTCTCCCCCATTGTAAGCTGGAGATAGGCGCCAGCAGACCCCTGCGACCTCAAAGGGATAAGCGGGTTAGAGAATGGATGGATGTCCTAGTTTCTGTTCAGAAATGATTTTTCTTTAGACTCACATGTTAATTTTTGTACAACCCTGCTTCCAACTCTCTAGCTGTTTTCATTCAGTCATAAGTGCCACCTGGTCCCAGAAACTCATGACCTTCCCAAATTTATTTCTGATTGAAGCAAAAATCAAATAGTATAATTATGTACAGTAAACATGTTTAAAAGCATGAGAATATGCACAAACAAATTACAATATTATTTTTAATTTAGCTTCCTTTTAGAAAAATCTAGGTATATATGTGTAATAGTTGAGTAGGTGTTCGAGGTAATACGATGTAGAAAGTAACTATTGTGTTATAAAGCAGACAAAACTTTTACAGCAGTCTTGCTTTAGGGTTTGTTTTTTACAAAAGTTATTTTTTATAACCACACCACCGTAGCTTTTTTTTTACTCCACCTAACCCTGGGTCCAAAGGCTGTAACTCTCGCTACTGTTGACCTGGTATCAGGCGCCAAAACTGAACAGACTAGTTAAATTTCCATCCACCAACCACTCCACTCTGGATGACTCACACTTGAACTATTCCTGCTAAAAGTGGTCACTCGACTGAGGCTATTTGCTTGTTGAATCAGTCCAGTCTGCCTTTATGTTTCTAAATGTTATTAGGTCAATACAGTTATAAGAGAGTGCAACTGTGGATTCACAGAATATCAGAATGGTGTGATTTTGACTTTGTACCTTTTTAAAAACTTGCTATTTGTGCTATGGAAAAAAAGTAATAAAAAGGCAAATATAAAAATATGGTTTGATATCTTATAGTAAGTTGTATGTTGTGTCAGAACAACTTTGATCTTCAGATATAGAAAAAAACAAGTTAAAAGAGAATAAGGGATAATTGAGATCCTGGTTATTTTTCCTCAAAGCTGTAAAATACTAAAACTACATTTTCATGTAAATTCACACCTTTTGTACAAAGTTGTTCTTTATGCTCTCTGGATATTAATTAACTGAACCTCAGACAAATGAGAAGAGTGTTAATTAATTTTAACAATAAATCTAAAATTACTGAAATCTAAGGTGCTTTAGCCTACAACAGTATATGATTTAATATATGATAATATAATATATTTAATATATGAGAAACAGTGTGTTGGTCTATTAATTAATGTGTTTAAACTAGGCTCAACCCTTAAATAATAACATCTTAACCACATAAAACTTCACAGCGAACATAATCAGATCTTGTGAAGCCCACCAGAGAATTTTGGTAAAAACTGCACAGGTAATGATTAAGTAGATGCTGTCTTGAAACACTTCTGAATGTGTTCCTGGATGTGGGTCGGAAGTCTAAGTGAAACCATGATGGTTACTGCATGTGTTATTCAAATAGTGGTGCCAGTAACACAGAAATCACAATGATCTTTGAGAAAATATAATACAATAAAACTGTGTAAATGCTAAGTAGCCATCACCTAAGAAATGTAATTTTTATTTATTTATATTTTTCAATGCGACGTGGGATTATGTAAACTGTGTTGGAGATTGTGACACCGTATCATTTTGTTGACACTATGGTAAACCAAGTTTCTACCATATGGGAACAGCTGTCTCTTTTACTTTCAGTCTTCATCATCCTTGTAAACAGTTTTTTTGAGGCATGAAAGCCAAACGACATGGAAAAAAATACTAATACTATGTAAAAAATAAAAAATAAACAGTTACAGACAGAAACAAGCCGTGGTGCAGATAACACTTCAACAACAAGAATTTATCCAGGCTTTATGTAATGGACGGATAGACAAAGATGGAGTGAGGGAACCACACAGCCAAAGACACACACTCAGACTCACTGTGAAACACAATTAGTTTCTCCTGTGAGGCAGATATCTGCAGAATAATGTATAAATAAATCATAGATCATGTTACTGTAAAGCACATTCTTGTCATTCCCAGTACAGTAAAGACATAATGGCATGACCGAGTAGCATCCACTTCAGTTGACCATAAAGCCAGGAAGGTGCAATGCCCTTGAAACAATAGACGACTAAATATTTTATGAAAAAATGCCTGCACTTCTATGACAAAAGCAACCTGCCTAGGTTTGTGTATTCAGCTCATTTTAATCAGATACCACTAAATAAAATCCACTGCAATTAACTTTAAAAAAAATCATTTCTGGTAAATAGATTCCATTAATGTGCATGATTTCAATTTATTTAATATTCTATCATTATCTATAGACTGTATTACAAAGAATCCGAAGAAACCTCTGTTATGCAACCTATTGTTGCATAACAATCTCCATTCGTTTCTTCATATGTGATTAATCCTTTCCCTTTGGGATTAATAAAGTATTTTTGAATTTGAATTTCCAGTGGTTTTGAAGTAATACAAAGAACTGAAACAGCCTTTTAAGGTTAATTTGCATTATTAAGTCCCTGGCTCTGTGTATAGGACCCCAGCAGATGAAAACTCAAGAGAATACACTAACCACAACATACCTTTACGGACCTAAACTCGTTTAGAAGTACTGTCTACTCTGCCCCTTCTTGTAGACTGCTTCATTGTTGCGTCTCCAACTCAAACTCTTATCGAGGTAAACACCATGGTATTTATACTCCTCCACCACTTTCACTTTTTCATACATGATGGGTGTAGTGCTTGACTTAACCTTGTTTATGTGAAATCTCCAGTTCTCTCATTTGCTTTGTTCACTCTTAAAATATGACTATTTTCTTCACACAATGCCACAAAGCGGTCCACCGGCTCGTCATTCATCTGTTTATTTCTGCAGACAGCAGGACTCTGATTTGTGCAGGAAGTCTGAGGTGTACAGAGTGAAAATAAACAGTGGGGGTAGAGTCCATTGTGGTGCTCCTGTGCAGTTGACCACCTGGTTCAATACAAAACCCTTCAGTCTCACAAACTGTAGTCTGTTTGTCAGGTACTCATTAATCGAGGCTATTGTTGAGGCCCCCACTTGTGTCTTAGAGAGTTTTCGACATGACATATGGGGCTGTGTTGTATTAAATGCAATAGAGAAAACTCAAACATCAGTCATCAGTGATTATAGATCTGTTGCCTTGCTAATCACTGATGACTGATGTTTGAGTTTTCTTTGGTACTGGAATAAAATTGGGAAATCTCCAGGCTGCACAACATTAATAAGCAACAGAGACTGCTCTCTAGGCATGATATTGAATGTGCCAATGTTTTTATATAAATTGTCAAATTTTTATTTTTTTAGTTTGTGTCTCTAAAAATAAAAGTAGTTATTGATTTGTGTTTCTTTTGCACATATATTATTTTTTGAGTACCTAGAATTTTTAATTTTTTCTATTTACAATATAACTGTACTATGGTGTGTCTCATGACAGACCTCTTATCTTTCTCTTATGTTTGATTCACTAAATGTTTTATTTGTATCCTTTTAAGGTGTGCATTTGAGTACACTTGTTATATATTAAAGCGAATTACAGTGTTAAAGTTGCCTAGTCCAGACATAAATCTAATTGAGAATTTTTGGCAATACTTAGATAAAAGTCAGTTAGATAAAAGTCAATGGCAATACAGATAAAATCATGCACAAAAGAAAGACTTACAATGAAACTATCCTCTTTTTACCTAATATTAATTTACTTTTTCCTCATGTGGATGGTATGTCACCAGATAGGAACAGATAGGAAAGAGTTTTTCAATATATAATCAAGTAATGCCTTTTTTCATATGAGTTATAAGTCAAAAATTATATTGTAAAGACCACACAATTCTTTTTAAAAAATTACTGAAAACATTTTAGTCTTGCAATATCAAACAATTAATAAATAGAAATAGTGATATATACAGGTCGTCTAAAATTATAATAGGTTTAATAAATCACACACAATGCGCACAATTTACTTATTTAGGTCTTGTTTTGGATGCACATTTCAAAAAGCGTTCTGTAGAACATATGAACTCACTATCAGGTTGTATTAAATAGCACTGATTTCTGCTGGTCACACATTGAAACACTTTTCATATTCTTGGGAGTTTATCTGTCTGTGGTTACTGCATCTCAGAGGATAGTACTGAATAGAGTGTAAAGTAATTTAAACTTCTAGTCTTGGATATTTAGCTGAGCCTCAGGGGTAGAGAAAAGAGCGCAGTAGGAGGTAGTCTTGCTCTGAACAGACAGAGCTCTTAAGAAGTCCTCAAGGCTCTTTTATTTAACTTGTACAGTTAAAGTGAGAGGCCAAGGTTTTAGAGAAGTACATGGTGCTTGGGTTCACAGTGGCACATAATAATTTGTAATTATTCAACTAAGTAAACTGCGGAAGGGTTTAGGAGTTCAACAGCCAAACAAAATTTCAATTTTACACAAAATGAAAAGACAGCAGTTTAATCGGTCTCATGGTTCAACTTAATGGTTCAGACTTGGTAAACAGCAGATATTTTCAAACACTACTTTATAAGTATTAAAATGGATTTGATTGAATGAATTTAAGTTATTTTAATTGAATCTCTCACCCCATATGTGTTGTGTCTTTCGTTTTATGTCTGCTGAAATCATACTTTTAGTCATGGCCTTTTTTCCTGTTCTAATTTTTACAAAACTATATTAACTGTAGCCAATCCAACCAGTTTGTAGTTTTTCATTGTGTAACCAATCTTGGTTTTCTCTGTGCTCGTGTCTCTTACCTCTTACAACATTTAACACCAAAAGAGAAACTGTTTTCGCTGTTGCAGTTTTCCATCTATGTCTTGTAATCTGCTCTGCAATGTGAAGCCCAATAACGCACTATAGAAAGTACCTGTGATGATAGTCAGTCCTTTTCCAAGCAGTTTATGAACCACAGTTGTTGTTTTTGTGTAGTTTTTGTTTAAAATCAATTAACTGGAACCATAGAGTAGTATAACAGTCAAATTATCTGTGATTCATATAAATTGACATGCTAATGTTATCACTTTAGCAAACTGCTCCACATGAAGACATGTACTCATTAGTCACACACTGTATTTTGAGAAAGAAATGCAATGTCTCAGGTAATATGTTGCAAAAAAAAAAAAAGATTACTATTGAGGATGCTCAGCAAGTTATTTTATCAGATCTTAAAGGATGTGGCTACAAAATCCTGCTCAGAAAATTTCTAATAATGAAATACTGTTTTTCCATTTATTCTCCCCACACCTTCTAATTATGCGTAAATAATTAATTAGCAAATAGGGTTACCTGTTGCCATCTAGAGATACGGCAAATAAATTCTAAGATTAGAAGCTCTAATATTAGACTTTGTTTTCATCTCTTAGGTTATGCAATTATAAGCTATTTTTGTGTAAATTTTAAATAGTTTATAAATAGTTTGATATGTTGTAAACTAAATGTAATTCCAAAAAGCCAGTGTTGTTCATGTAAGGTCATAAATTATGTGAGCTATTTCTTATATACTAGATAGTAAAGCTGGAAAGTATTTAAATGATATGAAATCAGTTGCTATGAAATTAAAAAAGTAAAAAGTCAGCATTAACTACTTTATTAATAAAATATATCTTGAACAGATATTTGTTTACAAAGTAGATATTATGTACTTGAGTTATTTTTTTTTCTGGTAAATTAATAGAACTAGGTCATAAAAACTTGACTGGCCACATCTAGCATCCTAAGAGGTGTTGCACACGCGTTCATGCGTAAAGCATTGTGTAAAAAGGGGAATCTACATGTCTTGCTGGAAAGCATTCAGTGAATTAATTAAAACTTAAAAAGGACACACGAAAGAGTGTTGCTTGAGAAGAGACATGCTTTTTGCAGAATAGAGAAGTAAAAGAGCATTCTACATTAGATAGAAAGTGCCTGTGAGAAGACTGTAAGAATCAGGTAGATACAATTTACAAGACTCATTCTGTCTGCATATGAAAGACAAATAATCAACATATCTCCATATTTATGTATTTATAAACAAGACCACACACATTTCATAAGAATTTAAGTGGTTATGATTTACCTATTCTGATATAGTTTTAAAATTTAAACATGCTTTGGCTTTAAATAATAACAAAACAGTTTTTCAGGTTATTTGCATAAGGCAGCTATGCAAACACACCTGCTTAAAAAACAGGGAGGTGAAGAGATGAGATGAAACAGTGCAAGACCAAATGTGCCTAATAAATTGCACAGTAATGAGGTCTGTGGGAAGTCAAGTGTTTAGGAGTAGACCACAGGATACATGGTGTGTCTCAGTGACCATGGCTCACTGCAGCAGTGCGTCTGGCTGTGTCTGCAAGGACTGGGGAGCTGTTTTATTAGGGAGGGTTGACTGGATCATTTTGAATGTTTAGATCTGTCAGCCCCCTCATTATCATCACATACACTCAGATGCATATGTCAACATGAGAATGGTGAACTGATAAATGAGTGAGCAGTGACCATTACACTGTGGAGGAAGACAATGGGGTGAACGAGGTGGGGAGGGAGTACAGAAATGGCAGCTAGAGAGAATGGTGGAGAAGGATAAATGAACCTCCTTCCCTATATCCCAGAAGCCACGTCAGGGAGAATGAAGCATGAAAGGCAGAGGAATAAGTCATCTAAAGAGATTTGAAATTGAATTACCATTAATAAATTATTATTAGTTATTTGATTTTAGCTATTTATAGTTTTTTTTAATATAAAGAGGACACATGTGAGACAGTAATGCCACACAGAGTCTGTTCAAAGATTAGTGCAAATGGTGAGATTATAGCCTAAGGCTGGTCAATAAAGTGAATTTGTGCAAACAGTTAAAGTTTATGGAATTAAAGTGGATATGATAACAGTTGGTAAGGCAGGGAGTGAGTTGAGCATCCTTACAGCCTGGTGGATGGAGCTGTCTCTCAGTCTGTTGGTCCTCGTCCTCAGACTATGCAGTCTCCTTCCAGATGGCAGCAGTGTGAAGAAGCTATGTGGAGGGTTGGTAGGATCACCTGCCAGGCGGAGTGCTTTCCTTGTGAGGCAGGAGCTTTATAAGTCCTGAAGTGAGGGGAGAGAGGATCCAACAATCTTCTCAGCTGCTGTGATGATGCGTTGGAGGGTCCTGCGGTAGGATGTTGTGCAGGCCCCCGTACAGGATGCTCTCGATTGTTCCCCTGTAGTTTTCATAATAGGGGTGGGGGCTCCAGCTCTTCTTAGTTTGGGGAGAAAGTAGAGTTGCTGATTAGTCTTCCTGGTTAGATGCTGAGTTGGTGGTCCAGGAAAGGTCTTTTGTGACATGCACACCCAGGAATTTGGTGCTGCTCACCCTCTCCACATGAGTACCATTGATGGACAGACTAGAGTGCTATGTGTAGGTTCTCCTGTAGTCCACAAAAAATCTTCTTGCTCTTCTCTGCATTGAGAGAGAGATTGTTGTGCTTGCACCAGGAGGCCAGGTGGCTTACTTCACTCCTGTAGTGGGACTCATCGTTGTTGCTGATAAGTCCCACCACTGTCGTGGCATCTGCAAACTTGATGAAGAGGTTGGAGGTGTGTGTTAGTGTGCGGTCGTGGGTCAGCAGGGTGAACAGAAGGGGGCTCAGCTACCATCCTTTGGGAGCCCCTGTGTTCAGTGTGGTGTGCTAGAAGTGCTGTTTCCAGCCCAAACTGCCTGTGGTCTTCTAGTCAGGAAGTCTAAAAGTCAGTTGCACATTGATGTGCTCAGTCCTAGTCTGTTTGTGAGGGAGCTGTTGGAGAATGATAGTGTTGAATGCTGAACTGAAGTCAACAAACAGCATTCTTACTTAGGTGTCGTTCTTGTTTATGTTTGTAAAACCGGAGTGGAGAAGAGTGGAGATGGTGTCATTAATTGAGCAATTTGACTGATATACAAATTAGTTGGAGTGCTGTGGGTGTGGAGGGAAGACCTTATGTGGTGCATGACTAGCCTTTCGAAGCACTTCATGAGAATGGAGGTGTTTGCCTCCAGACGGTAGTCATGTGGGAACCACTGCCTGACTCAGGGAGGTGTTATAGATGTCCTTATAGACCTCTGCGAGTTGCCAGGCACAGTCTTTCAGCACACGGCCAGGAATGTTGTCAGGCCCAGGAGCTCTTTGAGCATTTATCATGCTGAAAGCTCTCAACACACTGTCCTGGGACAGCGTCAGCACCTGGTCTCCAAAAGGAAGGATGGGTTTCTGTACGAATGGTGCTTGGGTTCACAGTGGTACAAATAATCTGTTCTGGTCGTTCAGCAGGGAGATATTACGTTTATCTCTGCTGTCTCTGAAGCGTTGGGAAATCCTCTCGGAGTACTGTCTCATATCATATGGTCAACATAGCACAATAGTTACTGTCAAATTAAGGCTAGGAAAACTGAATGGATTACATATACCCTGGAATTTGTAAATGATGTTCAATCACCTTCTGTTTAAATGTTTATCCCTAAACAAATTAGATCCACTGTAATGGCAAATTTAAAAAGAGCAGAGGAGGATTTTGATTTTATGTGATGACATTCAAAATTATTAGTTTACATGTCACAATCAAGATTTTTCCCCCATAAAATATAAAAGTCATTTCAAGAATTGGCACAGAGAGAAACAACTCATCACACTGTTTTAGGGGTTGATTTGGCGTGGCATAAACAATCACAGATGGTAATCCTGATACTGATTAGATACCATGATAGCTAATAGCAGGGATTAAACTGAGGCTTTATTGTATGTAATTTCCCTTCAGAATTATTAGAGTGTTATAATGGTGTTACACTGAATTTAACTGGAATTGCTTTTTCTTATATGGACTTAGGAGCAAAAAATATAAAATTTGCTTTTGTTCTCAGGGTACCAAATAGATGAAAATTTGATAAAATTAAAGCGCTGAGTTGTGACCTACTCTAATATTTAAGAACTGAAATGTAACAAAAAATAAATAAATTACCTGTTTTAATGGTGCTTTTACATCAATGGGTACATTAAATGTGAGCATAGTTACAAGTTTTTCTTTCTATAATCCATAAATTACTCAAAAAAAAAAGGTTTTAATACAGAATTTTTATAAGCAAATTTAAGTGAATTTACAATCTGTGAATATAAATAGAAATTTATCATTTGGTAATGAATAGGAATAAAACCACAATTCATTAAAAAAAATAGACTGCATTAAATAGAACATCAGCAAATCATAAAAGATTAAAGAGTACATCTTTATCTGATTACTAGGTCTAGTAAATCTGTTGTTAAAATGTTGAAACTCTACATTAGTTACACTAGCTGCTTTTAAGTGTGCAATATGTTTTTACTAAACACGGAAATTAGTATTTTTATGGTATTGATCTAATTATTAAAAGCTAAATGTATTAATTATGACATACAAAATATGACAGGAATTATCTTTGTACCAGGATTTAAAGACGGAAAATGTGTCTTGAGAAATTTAATTTTGACACCCAAGATAAATTGTCTATGTGGTATTGCTGCTTACATTGGAATTAAAATAAAACCTAAGCTTAAAAAGAATACATACCCTTTACTTAAACAATTTACAAAGTTTTTGTAAACAAGGGTAGAATAAAAAACAAACTCTAAAAATGAAGGAGACGATAAAAGAGTGATGCATCTAGTGAGATGAGGAAAGACAGGCCGTGTTTAATGTGTGGGAGGTGAAGAGAAAGCATAGAGAGGTCAGTGTTAACTGCTATGATCTGGATTTCTCTCTCAGACCTATCACAACAAATAACTTACGCTGATGGCATGTACTCTCATTACGAACTGCGTAAATAGATACATAGTGGGGCTGTAAGTGTTTGGGAGATAAAGACAATGAAGAAATTGTTTAAAATGAGTAAACCTTTAAAGATAAGGTCATTATTGTCTTATCTACTTGAAGTCAGGTTCCTGCTACTAAAACAGATGAGCAAATGTTATATATGTAGTGGTATTTATGTAAGGTTTAATAATCAAGCTATGTGGTGATTATACACATTTTTTGGCAGCAAATCAATCAAATTATTCTAATAAATGGATGAATTCAATGAACAAAAAGTATTTTACTGATTCAGAAACATTGTAAACATTGTTTATTAAAACAGGGTTGTTAAATTGTACCGAGCACAAGCGGGTATGTTGGCCTTCTATGTTGTAGGAAAGCTAATGCAAAAAGAAAGAGGGAAGACTGAGTTAGATAAGCTGTTTGGGTGATGATGTGCCAAAGGTGAGTGAATTCAACTTCCGGGTCAAACAGCCACACCTAGGGAGAAGCAGAGACAGACAGTGAAAAAAATAAATATAAAAAATAGGGGAAAGAGAAAAATACACAAGTGGGATGGAAAAGCATTATCAGAATGACAGAGTGTAACCTTAAATAACATTGTCATGAAAAATTTCTTCTCAAAGAATATTCAGCACATAATAAATGCAGTCATCACATTTTATGATTATGAAATAGTTCTTTATGTAGTCGACGTCCTTTTTATTAGTTTTGCCTTAAAAACTTGTTGTGCTTGAAATTGGAAGCCATCAAGGGTAGTTGTGACAATAGCAACTAAAATTTAAAAAATCTGTACAATGTTTTCAGTTAGCAGAAATAAAAAAAAATTATTATTTGAATTTTAGGTGAAGCTTTTTACTTCGTATTGTAGGGAGGTTCTCTAAATTTCTAAAGTCCTTTTTTTGGTTAACTAAGGATTCTTTTTTTTTTTTTATAATTCACAACATGTTTATTACGCATTTTACATTAAACAACTAATTTAAAAAGTGGAGCTCAGATGTATTTTGTTTAAACATGAAAAATAGAATGATCAAACTACAAAGATGTGAACTATCCCGAATCACTGATGAAATAATGTAATCCAAATATATAAATAAGCTATTTATACAGATACAGATCTAAAACAGACTGCCAAATATTCGCAAACAGTGACAGATTGTCCTTCAGCAGATACATTATTGTTTTCCAATTGTAGAGTGCTGGACAGTTTAGATAGTTCTGATAGATAGTTCTGCTTGTTTGCTTCTGTTACTTTCATCTCAGCAGATTCAGACTTATTTTTATCTTTAAGAAAGACAATAGTAGGCTATCAGTTGCTATCAGTTTCTCCGCTCTGTCTGCGGCCTGACTGCCTGATCTCGACCTTGTTTCTATTTGATCGTTTCCCCGTCTCTGCCTCGCCCCAGTGGGACAACTTTCTGCTTTCTGCTGTCTGGACACGGACCTCGTTTCTGCCCCTGGACCACTGTTTCTCACCCCACGTTCTGAACTTTCTGCGTAACTATGTCCATTCAGATTTTCCGCTGCCAAAGCGGGTAAATCTGCCAGTGACGTCATCACTGAGTCCCACTCTGATCTGAGTGCTGCAGAGGAGCTAAAGTTTCAGTCAGTTTCCCCCGACTCCTGTTTATTCTGAGAAGGTTAGTGGCTTTTATGTGTTTTGATCTTTCGTCATCTCGATCATACCAAGCCACTAACCTGTTCTCTCCCTCTTAGTGGTTCCTAACCTGGTTGCTGATCAAGATCCTGCTCCTGCAAATAAATATTTTTAAAATCTCTTAAACGCTCATGTTGTGTCTGGCTAAATTTGGGGTCCTCTGCCACGAACATTACATAGACAGTCTAAATTTATTATGGTACCTGACAGCAGAAATTTCTTTTAAATTACTTTTTATATTATATTTAATTTTAAATTATACTGACACTGGAAATGGCACTTGGGAATTTGACTTGAGGCTTTGTTTGATAATTACCTGCAAATTAAAATTAGATTCAGCTAATGTAATAGTTGCAAGTGATTGAGACGTATAAATCCTAATTCACTTCTAGTATTTATTTGTCGCTACAAGTTCAATTGTACTTTTGGGAACAATCTTTGGAATATTAGTCGGTTCAATTTCTCTCGTTGTCACCGACATACACCCGTTTTTTGATTGACACAGAACTCACCAAAGACCACATTCAGACAGATGTGGTTAAAATTCACAGGCTTCTTAAAAACTTTCTCTTTCTTCCTCCACTCCCTCGACTCCAGATTTGTCAGTTTCCCTTTATTTTATTTCTTTATACTGTATTTGTGCTCTAATCTTGAGGGCAAATTAAAATTCCATTTAAATGTGTTGCTCGCAACTTTTCCTGCTCTGTAACACAATGGCTGATGGCTAAGTTTTATTTAGTGAATAAAACATTTGATGTTACTTATTATAAAAATTAATTTTCTTGTAATTTTAAAACGCCCTTTTGCATTATAATGTGAATTATTCCAGCTGTCTAAACGCGGCTGTTGTTGTTCCCTAAGTTGTTTTTGCCAATGTACATGTGTAAAATATGCATGTATTTAGTATGTTTTTTAATTAAACAAATAACTTTCAGTCAATGCACACTATTTTATTCATTCAGTAATGCCTATTTAAAAAGTGCCACCTAATAGTCAATTCTAAATGTTGACCATAAACACAAGTGTATTTAACAGCAAGAAAATGTAATTTAACAATGCATAAAAATGTATCTAGGGTAACATTATCAACAGGGTCTTACTAGTTCGCAAATGATACATCAAAGATATATGAGGGTGAATTTATCAACTAAGCTCCGCTAATGTAGAATGTTGCCTTATCTTAACATGTAGGATAAATGTTGGTGATATGTGGTTGTATATCATCAAGTGCTTGTTTAGACAGATTCATGCTTTCCTCTTTTCTAATCTCTAATCCAATGCACAGCTGGGGCACTGGGTTGTATGTGTGTTTCTGTGTGTGTGTGTTTTTTGTTTTTTAATCGCTTGCATGTGTGCACTCTGTTCGACCTCTTCAGAAATGTCTCCAGTATAATTAATGAAGCAAAGGACAGACTACTTATCACTATCACAAAAGCCCGATCCTAATGAAAATAAAATAAAAAAAATTCTTGGGCTAAAGGTATGAATGAATTTAGGAGTTTGAGTTTGAATTATAACCTAAGTAGTACTAAAATGTCAATTGGTTGGTTTTGGCTCTACAGAATAAATAGGGGTCAAATTATTCAGGACAGCTGTTTATATTGGTGCAGTTGGTGGTAGGGTGAAACACATTTTTTATTATTAGAAAAAGTCTGAACTATATTCAACTTTTTTATAGAGTTTTTAATTGTGGCTTCCTTTTTGTGTGATGAATTTTAAAAAAATGACATTGTAAAGACCAAATCTTTTACACATTAAACTTCAGACCCAATTAATGACTTATAGTTTATATTAAATGTTGCCCTGTGATCGGCTGAGACCTTTCCAGGGTGTACCCTGCCTCCCTCTTGTTAAAACTTATACAGCTATTAAAATGTCTGGCTTTGTGCTTCATGCATGTTTTATCAGAAACAGAAATGAAACACTTTAGAGGGAAACAATGGTTATGGACAGGATACTGAAAAATGAATATATGTGGAAAATATTGTGGCTATGGCTCAGCATTAAAGCTATTGAATTTCCATTTAGATGTTATTAACGTAAGTGTCTTTGAATTCCTCTTGTTGGTTCACATGCTTTTCATTTAAGCCTGTTTGCATACTTTGCCCTTAATTTATTATTCAGACAAAATAATGAGCATAACAAGCATATTGGTATTTGGTGTTAGATCCTACATCTGCTAGTGCATCTCTAATGCAGCGAGTGCCAAATATGGCCTTTATATGCACCGCTTTGCTAATTCAAAAAATCTATTGTACATAAGCACACTGGGCTCATATGGATAAAGCATGATACGAAACCAAACATCCTAGTGATCAAATTTTACACTATGTCTAGATTATTGTGAGCACCAGTGAACTTGCCTAACATCCCCTACACAGCCTTTCTTTCACAAACTTACACATACCCACTTTGCACTTTGTTCACAACACATTATTTAACGCTATCAGATGTATGTGTAAGTTTTTAACAGAAAGGGTAGACTCTTTTTCTATTAAGGTTTTGTTCATAAAAATTGTCTTTTTTTATTGTTTTGGTTTTCTCTCCTTTTTGCCTCACATCCGCTTTTTCCATTTACCTAAAATACTTGTTATCGTCTATATATACAGCCTCTATTTCTCTTGAAACATACTTTATTTAAAATTTTATTGCCATAAATCAATACAGTAATTTGTCTCATTTCGAAGAACTTGGATTAGTCTAGATTTATATTTGTAAAATGCACCCATTTGTTTGAGGGCATATTTATAACCCTTAAAGTTTCCATATTTTGTTATATCTTAACCAGATATTTTATTAGATTTGATAGCAATTCTGTGTGATATAGATACAAAAAGTGTTGAATAATGAACTGAAAGTAAAAATAATTATAGTAATAGTTGGTAAAAAATATGGTTAAATTATAGGGTGTACTTCATCGGAGCACCTATGAGTACATTTATTTAGGGTATGTCTCTAGCAGCATTGGACATGTGGCTGAAATGTTTGCCCACTCCTCTTGAAAGACAACTCAAATCAATCACATTGAATGTAAAGTACGTTAATACATTTAAATTCTAACTATTTATCCTAGGTCTGGCTTTTCAGGTCACCAAAAATGAACCTCATTCGCAGGT
>JAVLVB010000580.1:522837-570313 GCA_032876305.1 Orestias chungarensis | reverse complement strand
TATATATATATATATATATATATATATATATATATTTACAAACATTTAAAGTAATTTTAATCAAGATTATTTAGAGGTCACTCACCCACCCCACTTTCACTATTCAAATATTTCACACTTTCACATTTTTTCATAGTTATCATGACTTATTTTTCTGCAACAGGAGAACTACAGTAAATATGAACAGTATTATTCGTCAGTCAAGGTTAAAAACAATGCCATAGCAACAAGGATACAAATTGAGAATAGATTTAATTTATTCAGAAACTTTGTTCACACTTATATTACTGTTTCAGTAGCCAAACTGTTAGAATGAATGGTTTCAGGCACCATAGTTGGGTTTGCTGACTTTAAAAAATCAGATTCATCTTCCTTACACATATCCCCATCATTACATGTTTCTCAAAAGTTTTAATGAGATAAGTATTGATAAATTTTTAAAGCAGATGTTTAATAGACAAAACAATTTATCTACGTGTATTCAATATGACATGGAAACATGGAAAATATTGCTCACTACGTTTGCCATTCCTCCTCCATGGGCTTCAATAAATTAGACTAGCATCTTTACTTGACTTTCTGCATAATTACCTTGGACCAGTCATGCTGATTTTCTCAGTCACTAAAACAATTTAAGTGATGTGACTGTAATAGTTAAAAAGGAAGAGAAATAGACAAGAGCTTTACTGTCCTTAGGTATTTCTAATGCCCTGATATTGCATTTGTAGAATGTGCAACACATAATCATATGAAAAAACCCAATTGGGTTTAAGGACCACGTTTTTTATCCCCTGCCGTATTTTTTATAAACTCCATAGCTCTTTTTGCGGTCTGTTCTCTTTTGAGCATTGCATCATGAATACTTGTTTTCTCTTTAGAAACTTTCCAAGATTTTTTTTTACAATACACAAATGAAAGAGAGCGTAGGTCACATACCACAAAACCATCCAATAAATAATCTAACTCACAATCCTTGTCAACATCATAAAAATGCAGACAAACAACTTGGGATGGAGAATCCTGGAAAGCCGAAAAGGGCTGCAGGGTACCAGAGAATACAGGTGAGCTTTATAGGCAGCAGAGCAGGCGCATGCGTTTGGGCTAATCAAACATAGACTAAATGTTGCATTTAGGGTTGGCTGGGTAAACTAAGATAATAGCTCATTCTGTTAAATTTTGTACGCGTATGTAGTGACTTCAGTACCAATTATTAAAAATAGTGTGGTGTTCTGGACTTTTAGTCCTAATATAGGAGGTATATATTTGTTTTGTATTTTAAATGTTTAAATGTCTGTTTTAGAGTTGAAATTGATGCACCATAAGTGCAAAGAGCCTTAATTTACTGCGACTCATTTCACATCGCCTCACTCCATATGTCATTTTATATTCTCCATTTAGTAAGTCAGTGAATTCAGTAATGACCAACACTCACAGCAGGATTATCACACTAATTTGGGTATCTAATTTGGATAAACATTGCCAGGTTCCCTCTGAACTAATTATATTTCTCACACTTTCAAGCATTTTTCATGTAAATTCTCTTATGAAGTAGTGCGGTTTATAATTCAAATCTAAACAAAATTATCTAGCTATTCTTTTCTAGTAAGAAAAGATGAAAAAGTTAGATAATAATACTATGAAATTTCATCTTATTTCGTATGCAGTTTGTAAATTCAAATAAACAATTTAACAAATATATGACAAGAAGGTTAGTAGGGGTAAAAAGAGGAATTAAAAAACAATTGAATGTGACAAAAATTAGCCTACTGCATTTTATGTTTAAGCAGGAAAATAAAAAAAGTATTTTTAAGAAGAGTTGGAAACTGTAGATAATACAAAGGTGATGAAAAATAGTGCATTAGTGCTAATCCATTAAATCATGTTTGAATGCATTTGATACAATTGGATATATGGGTTTTACTTTATATATCCCTGTTCTGTTTGTATAAAACAATTTATTGATTCTTTTTTAAGTTTAATGATTAAATCTCGAAACATCTGAGGATTGTAATCCCTCATGTAGACAAGCATATCCATCTCTCACACACAAATATGCAGTATTATAAATTTTCTTTTTTTTTCAAACATGCACACACCTAAGTGCTTGCATAAATTATATACATACTCCCCAAGCTCCCTGACATTTCAGCATCGCCCCACATAACATGTCTCATCCAGAACGAGACAAAAAAAGCAGAGGTCCTTGCAGAATATCAGTGGTTTCTCAAGATCATACAGTAGGGAGCAGCATGATGGTTCAGATGAAGCAATAACACAGATTTTTTATACTGTAAGACATGCTCAAAGCAGATAAATGTACTGTTATTTATCAGTGTTTCTCCTGAGTTGTTTAAAAAGGGCAGAGTTATTTGGCTTGGCCAGGCCCTGTGATGGACTGGAAGTCCCTGAGCTGGGATAAACTTCCAGTTCTTCATGATCACAAAAAAGGACAATGGACATTAAATATGAATGAATGTTCGTTTATGAATATTTACTTTCATTAATGCAAACAGTAGTTCATTACTTTGTTTTTTTAGTGGTTGCACCTCCATACTTCTGATGTACATACTGGGCAGGATTGATTGGTCAGTTGGTGGATGAGATCAGAAAATGACTGATATTTCTGTTAAATATCAGCAATGCACTGTAGCCAATGTCAACATCTCTCCCTCTAGGCAACCACCAGTGTGGATTTTAGCAGATTAATTTCTATTTAGGTACTATATTTAACAGTACTCCAAAAACAACAAACTGTTGAGCTAAAGCAATATCTTTACACAGTGACAAAGTAGCAGTGCTTAATGAAGGCCTTTGGATTCACCTCATTAAGCCATATTTACCACATACAGCAACATTCTCACCTGCCTTGCTAACAAAACAAAAACGAAAAAAAACGACAAATATTATTGAGTATGTCAATGACTTTGTTGAAATATGCAAAGAAACAAATAGATAGGTTCAGCTGACCTAAACTTTATAGCATTTTTTGTTGTTGCTTCCATACGAAACAAAGGCATTTAAATGGTAGACATCAGGAATGGAGTATAATAATTTTATTTACCATATAGAAGCCAGGAGCAATTGTCATCAGGGTCTTAACTGCAGCAGGATATTATCCCACCAACTTTCCTCTTGGGTATTGTGTTGATACAACTGGTTGAGTTAACAAACACATAAATAGGGGAGGAGACGATTAAGTACCTAATACCTTGAAAACAGTCTCTATTGTGGAGCAAACTTTGCCAGAAGAGTAAATATGATAATGGTTATTATTGCTATATTTCCGTAAGACAGTTTTTCAAGTTATGCCAAAAAATAATAATAATTACAAATCGTATAACATTCTTTCAAAAAATTTAAAAATCTAAACTGAAACAAATACCTGCACTGATGCTCTGTACTGCACTTGCCCACCTTGCTGATATGTTTTACAGCTCAACTTTTTTCTTTATGGCGTGCAATTGTCTCACTCCTCTAAACTGCATGAGCCAGGGGCTTATGTTACTTATGTGCTGACTGCCACATTGAATCTGAGGATGTCAGCTGTCCTTTTACTGACACCTTCCTACAACATGGGTCGGCAATGAGACACCTTTAGATTCCTGATCGGAGTGTTAATCATTTTCTATTAATCTTAAGTTTGTTAGCTCAGACAGCCTTGAAGCAGAATGGCATGATGCCTTTATCTTGTTTGATATATGTTTCCTTGTGTGCATTCCACTAAAACTCCAAAAGTATAGCCAGCCAGTTTCCTTTTAATAGTGCTTTGATCAATATTGAATGGATAAAGGGCGTTTAAAAAGAAGGACACTTTCTTTGCTCCCCTTTAAGTTTCTCAAAAGTATTTCCAATTCTGATGTTAAAATATTCCTATTGTTTTACTATGACTTCTAGGCTTCTTTCTTCCATGAGCATAATTGGAGACTTAGAGTGTTATTTTATAACCCTCTTACTTTGTGTAGATTCCTTTTGAGATAGTATTAAATTAAGAAAAAAAGAGAAAAGGAAAAAATTATTTACAATCTTTTATTATTTCTGTGAGATTTAGGATGACCTGACCATTTACGAAAGCATTGCAGTAAATCTGGACTTTATGCAAAGGATGACTGAAAGTCAAACACTGTAGCTTTATAGGATTTGGTTAAAATGACTTGAAATCTACTTGCATTTTCAGGATCAGTGTGTGAAAGGAGCCTTTGCATTACTCCGTTACCTGTTACAAACCAAATAGCTAAATATAATATCACAGCTTACTTATGACGAACTGTAGGTCCAGGAAACAGGGGGGAGGTGAGTGGATAGCAAAAAGAAAGACACATTCTCAGGCAGTGTTACAAAGCCACTGGGATCTCTCTGTTTTATTAGGTCTAACCATACTCTTATTTCTCTGTTCTCTCTCAAAGGGTTCTGGATCAAATTCCCTCTGCCTTTCCTCCTTTCTGTCCATCTACCTGTCACTGTGACAGCAGTTTATCTTGATGTTGAGTCCTAACCCAACACATCATATAAGATAGAGGTAGGCAATCTTTCAGTGTTTTTTTCCTTGTGTTGTATCAGTTTAACAGTGTGCTTCTGCAAAGCTGAGTATGTTGAAAACAGTGGGATTGTTGATAGAGTACATTCACATTACATCTCCTAATTAAAAAACTGTTATTGCTAATTAATGGTTTAATTATGCCCTTTGGTAAATTTAAGTGTATATTATTACACTTTGCATTCATAAATATGCTCACACGCATCATTTTATTTTTCTCACTATAATAATAAAATAACTTTTTATTGAAGCCTCTGCAGTATTTACTTCCTTTCCTGTTTTCCTTTGTTATTTACTTATGTAACTCTGGATTATTTGCACATACAGTACAGAGCACTTTAAAACCTTAAAAAAATATTATAAATAATAACATAAAGCTGAACATAACTGTAAAAGATGAAGATTAAAATATAAGGACTATACAAGACACCTAAATACAGGATGTTTGAGAGCCACAAGTGGCGCTTCTTCTAAGGATGCAAAGCCAAACGAGACAGATCTGACTTCCAATGACTAGCTTTCATTCTTGTTTTTTCATGTCACTAGTGAATGCTGGTTCTAGTTTTTGTTATTTTGTCTAATTCAATTCTAACACAACTAGCAAATAACTGCAAAGTGAAGCATACTAAGCATAGTACATATCCAATAGTGGACATGTTCCTCCCTCTTTAAATTTGGATCAGTTAATGTTAATCCTTTCTCTTCTCTGAAATTGCAAAGTAAATTGATGTAGTATTCATTATTTGTTACACAATATGAAACCAGCTGATCAGGAGTAAAGTATCAGGAGTTCTTGACTCTGCTTTGACAAATGTAGCTTGATAATAGGGAGGCCTCATCAAGCCAGTGTTTGATTGTAAATTATTATTAAAACAAATTAAATTACCAAATAGTGTCTCTAAAATATAAAAATCATTGTACAGTACATAGCTACAGTTAACCACAAAAAGCAACCTGTTTCTACTGTGGCTGTGTAAATTAGTGCCCATTATACTATTTGCACTCCGAATTTTCATTGCTGCTATGTCCAAAGTCCCATATTGTAGATTCTGTGTTCAATCATATTCTCGCAGAGGTCTTATAATTTATTAAAGTATTTAAAATTGCTATCAGGGTGTAAACTGGACCGGGGGATTAGAATTTCGTCCCACCTCATGTACCACATGTGATGTGATGACAAATAAAATTCCTTGATTCCTTGATTAAGGGAGCTGACCCAGTTTCTGTCAAGCTAGATAAATACCTTACCTCACAATGTGTTGTAATTGTTTGCAGTTTTTTACAGAATCAACAGAGACTAGGGCTGAGCAGATAAAACCACCCCTCATCTAAAATAAGTCTAACTAAAATTACCATTGGAGTGCTTAATCAACCTTTTTTCCAGAGGTCCATATGAAAAAAAAAACTAAAAACAGCTCACTTTTAAACCACAACTGCATCAAGTAACAATAAAACAGCATTTTAATAGGGAAATAACAATCCTGGTGAGATCCCTTAGGGCATCTCACCCTTGATTAACAAGGCATGGCTTGGAAACCAGAAACAATTTCATTCAATACACTAAACAGGGCAAACTGCATCGACACATTATTCCTGGTTAAATATAAACAGGGAAACATTGACCAGCGGCTATGACACTAAGTCAAGGAAACTTAAGATCTTTGTAACATTCTTTGGTGCTTCTGCAAAAATGAGCAGAAAACAATAAGAGAAAGATTAATCCAGTCAGATAAGAAAAACGATTAGGGTAATTATAGAATGTTAATTATCCTAAATATGTTCACTTTGCACTCTGAGGTACAGTAATTGACCTGTCTGTAGGAAATGTTAACACTATGCAGTTTCTGGTCAGCCAACCAATGTATAGCTATGAATTTATTTTATACCCAAAGCTAACAGACAGTTGTGTTGTGTATTGAGTTAGTGTTTAGTCAGAAGATGGCGTGTAATTCTGCCCCAGACACATACTGCAGTCACCCTATTACAGATGTTTAACTCTGGCTCTCACGCCATTTTGGAAGTAGGTAGAAAAATTATTTCATCTTAGTGCCAGACCAATTTGTACCACCTTGTTTTCATCTTGCTTGAAGCTCTTCCTGCCTACTTCAAAATTTGTTTTGTTTCTGCCACAAAGGAAAAATCTGCCATTAGCAATGTAAAATATGTATGTAAAAAGCGAAATCATACACGATATTTCATAACATTTTACATTTGTTTGACCAAAACAAAAAACAAGAAAGATCTGCTGTAGAAATCAGAGCAAAACTGCCTTTGGTAGTGAATTTGAATTAACAAAGTTAATTGGCTGATGGACTCTGAAGGTCATGTCTCTCCTGTGGTCTTTTGGTTAGAAGTACGGGCTCATACTCCCACTAATTTCTCTAACAGAACAAAAGCTGGTGCAGATAATGATTTTCTACTAAGCCTAGTTATAATTTATAATGCTTTTCTATTTACTTGAACTGATCTAAAGGTGCTAGTAATAAAGTTCATCAATTGGATAATTGGATAATCTCTTTCTTTTATAGTTACACTCAAACTTACATTACAGCAAGTGCACATAAGCGCTAATAGGCACTTGCATACAAAGAATAATTATGTGTCTTATTTTAAAGCTATGTTTACATTTTTGCAATCCCAAATTGTTGTCAACAGTTTAAATATTATGTTTAGTAAAATAAATACATTAGAGACTACAGCTCCCTTTTTACCCGGTGTCATCTGTCACCAGCATCTGACGTTGTAGGAAAGTAATATGGCTCCAAAACTGGTAAAATCATTTTTGTACGCGTTCTCTGGTCATAGCGTCCGAACATTAAACACTGGTAGCAAACAATTGCAACAGACCCGCAACCCATGAATATGAATCTGGTCACTACCCCCCTAGAGGACCAACACTCTTGCAGAGATAAGTTTTCAGCTCAACATAAGGTTCCAGCTCTTACTCATAATATCTTTTCAGAGTTCCTGGTTTCCCTGTTATTGATCAGTTCCAGTCCATTCCTGATTAAGATATATTATTTTCAAATAAATAATTTTTCACTCACCCTCTGGTTTCTCTCAGTTCTTTGCCATTTGTGGGTCATAAATTAAGCCAAAGCAAAGATGTGTGTCCTTCCAGTGTCTCTCCTCCAAAATAGTTACTTTTAATTGTTTAGCCTTTTTTTCTTTTTCAGTATATCCCATTTTTTTCAGAAACCTGCTACTGTGGCCGTACATTTCGTGCCAGTAAAGTTTGGGAAATAAAAATTAAACCTATTTCATTTAAGGATATTAAGGTAGCTACTGTCACCTATTAAAGATAACCCTTAAAAAAATGTGGTTGGGACTAAATATGTATGCTTGTTAAGAAAAACAGGGGAGACTGCTTTAGAGTAAAATTTTATAAGTCATTAAAACTCTATGAAGGGATTATAAAAAGCCTTTTTGGGACAGTCATTTACATACCACATTTGGATTTTTTTTCCCCTTCTGGGCAGATGTTTTATTTAACTGTACATCAGAAAAACTTGAAAGAGCATAGTCAGAATCTTAGTGATATAATTTAATTGAGAAAATGTGTAAATTGTAGAATTTTAAGATACCTCTAACAAAAGGTGGCTTAGACCGAGCTATCCGTTATGGATGAAACAATTTTGCTTATTCCATTGCATCATTACACTTATGTTCAATGGCAAGGCATTTTGTCCTTATAAACACTTTAGGTGTGATTAATTAACGTTGTCAAAGAGAAAGCCTTAGGCCTAGGTATATAACTCCTTAGATTTCAAGATATGCCATAGAATCTAAGAATTGTGGCAGCCATTATTTAATTCTTAAGCAGCCCCCAAGAGACCAAATTTACTTTTCACCAAAATAAAACCTTAGGACCACATAATATTAATGGCATAATGCAGCTTTGTGTGTAATTCTTCAGGGATACAAATCAGTTCGTTGCGGAAGTCAAAATATATACAACTACCTTTAATAAAGAATAACGATATTTGTGAATGGCATTGGCAGTTCAAGTCTGCATCCAAAGTACCCACAAAGTTATAGCTGCACTCTAATGACTACTGATTAGCCCACACATATTGTTTTATCATCTCCTTTAAATACATTTGAGTACATTTTTGCTCAGAGTTCAACATCTTTTTTTGTTTTCCTATGTTTCTCTCTTTTTTGTTCTCGCTTTGTTTAATTTTAACTGTTTTGAAAAGGCTGTCATTCTACTTCCAGTTCTCTCAGCCGAACTTTGCTCAACAATTTTATTTTTTATTTTTTTATAGGGGTGGGGGTAGGGGGGTTTTAATGTGTCTAAATCCCTATAATCATGTAAAGGGAACTGTAATCTATGGCTCTCTGTAAACATTTTGAAAAAGAGTAATACATTTAAAAAAAGAAGAAACCATTAACCAAAAGCAACAAGAAAAAAGCAAATTCGTAAGTATAGAAAACTTTTATTTTAGTGTGTATTTTTTGCTTGGCTCCATTACCTTCGCTTATAGTAAGAGTATGGTGTGTGCGAACCCATAAGCAGGACAAAGATAGACTTGCAAAAGTAAGACTCATAGAAATAAATTTGGGTTACTGTATTTTATTGTGTTTGTGTTTAGTTGTAAATCACAGTGATGGAAAACTGCTAAAATAATTGTTCTAACACTAAACAGCCACAGATATGGAGGTGGAAGCTTAAATTAATTGTAGTTGTTTTCATTCACCAATATTTCTGGCCTGGGTAAAATATTTATGGAAACATCTTCCAGTGTGGTCTTTAAAGTTTTCCAAGGTCAGCTTGGGCTGTGTTTGCTCCAACATATCAAACAGTTTCTAGATGTCCACATTACTTTTTAATGGCTTTTTGTTTGATCTTAAGTTTTTAATTTCATTTTATTTACTTATTTATTTTGTTGGGGGGTATTTGTCAGAAGTTATTTGTGGTCAGGTTCAAACTCCTAATTCATCCCAAAGTTGTTTATTCTGTTTTAAACCAGCCAAATTCATTAGAGAAGCAGCCCGGTCATTGACCAACAGCAGTCGAGGGGACACGTAGGGTTGCCAACCGTCCCTTGAAAATCGGAATCGTCCAGTATTTAGAAATAACAGCACCCGTCCCGTATTGATTGGAAAAGGAACACACTTTGTTCAGTATTACAGTGAGACCTAAAAAATGGTTGGTAAAAAGCTAATAAAAAATAATAACAGGGCACATTAGATAGAAAACTTGCGGTAAACCTGTTTCCAGGACCTGTCCTGCGTTGCGACTAATGAGCAGACGACATATTCACACACGCGTTGGATGATCCAGATTACGCTCATCCGATTAGACGGAAAAGAGTGCGGGAGACACCGAGCGAGAGAAACCGAGCCACACAGATGTCAACTCAGCTTTTAGAGTTGGTGCAGCTTTGCTTGGCGATGCAACGAGTACTGCTCCAATTGAAAAAACAAAAACAAAGAGTAGAAAAATTCCATGTTGGCAAACGTAAAATCACTAAAGATTGTAAGTTTACTAAGAGTTGTTGCCTAAGTTTGTGGTTAAAAACAAAAACAATAAAACACAACTAAAAACATTAATGGGAAGAAAACATCAAGGACAGAGAAAAAGACATGAATGCAAAATAGAAAAAGAAGCAGAAAACATTACATTGGATAATATTTATATTTAACATTATGAAACTGAAGTCTTTGTCTGTTCAAAAATAGCTGTGGCATAAACCCATTCCTTTAAATGTAAAGACAGTAGACATTTTTTTCATTTTTACATGTTTGTATGTATGTTCAACAAACAACAACAAAAAGCATATATATATATATATATATATATATATATTGATCTAATTCAAAGGCAGGGTTGAGTAATGTTTAAAAAAATTAATTTCACACACAAAGGAGGCTAAAGAAAATTACCATGCCAGGAAGGGTAAAGGCAATTGGGTCAGTCGGCCTGCACATGAGGTGTCCCTTTTATCTTTCTCGAAGTTGGCAACCCTAAGCACACATAGATCTTTGTGCTGGTGGGACTCTAAAAACTACACTTACCTCACTTTTTTTTTCTGCTGTTGCAATTGCAACAGCGAAATTAACCCTACTGTTTTAGGCAGCTGTGATTTCCCCCCAGGACTGCTTCATACTTTTTTTATTGTCAGCCCCAGTATATTTTAGAGGGAAGGTTAAAAAAAGCGTACATGCAATTATAATTCATCCAACATTGATTGGTTGAGATTGTGCGTTTGTATGTCTATGAAAGGTTAGGTTCTCAACATAAATTAACTCAATGATGGACCCTGTAAGGAGTGATTTTTAGGTTACCTTGAGAAAAATCATTTACCTTTAAGGTATGGATTGGGTTGGGTGACCAGAAGCAGTACCAGTAGCTTTCTTTGGGACAAAACCCATAAACATTTACTGCTTTTTTTGCTAATGAAACCTAAGCTTGGTCGCTTGGAAGTTAATACAAAAGGTTGGTCTTGGATTTGAAAACTTAAAAAAATACACATCAACATCACTTAGAGTTTATCTGTGCGTGTATGTTTTGTTTGTCTTTTTTTTGTTCTTTGTTGTACTGTTGCCATCACTTAACACTTTATATGTCAAAACACAATACAAAATATATATATGAAAAAAAGTTTATATAAGTATACGAGAGAGAAATGGGCGTGTTTAGCATCTTTTAATTAATATTGCAGGGTCAGATTGCAAAGAACTTTTGTAATCCACATAAAATGGCCAGTTTGTTCCCTATTTAGGATATGTTGATCTCACCATTACTTTTCTGAAAGAGTTTGTTGGCTCTGATATTGAATTAACACTTTGGCTTTGGTTATTCCTCACCTCCCCTCTGCAGCCCATGAACAGGTGCGTATAGGTACAAACACACTTGACGTTCTTTATGCTGATTACCTGAAACTTCCATCTTTTCAGCCTTTGATGAATGAATATCAGGCTGTTCTCAAAATACTTGAAATACGACAAAGGGAGCTTAATCATGGCAGCCTTGGTTTAGAAAAATAAGTGGGCAATTTGCCTTAAGTTGTTCTTTCAAGGCAGACCGTTGTTGTTCAAGCTTTTGTTCATATTGATCGTTCGAACATTCAGAGAGATGCCATTCTTGAGCAACCATCAGCTTCTTCTCTAACTAATGTCTCATGTCAACTTCCTGTCATGCTAAGAAATGACACCAATCATGACATAGTCATTTCCTCCAAAACCTGTTCTCAATTTCAAGCGAAGTATACACGAGAACTAAGCTTTGATTTTGGAGATTCACCTTTGTCCACTGAATGGAAAGGGCGAATAACACAATGCTAAACACCATGCCAAATGTTTTCTCTCAGAATGACCTGGATTTTGGCCATACTGATAAAGTGAAACACAGGATCAAGCTCAATGATGAGACACCTTTTAAGCAAAGAGCACGTCTGATACATCCCAACAATGTGGACGCTGTGAGACAACATTTACAGCAACTCCAAGATTCTGGAGTCATACGGGAATCTGAGTCTCTATTCGCTTCCCCAATTGTGGTGGTTCGAAAAAAGAATGGTTATGTTCGTCTGTGTGTGGATTACAGAAAACTGAATATGCAGACCATTAAAGATGCCTATGCTCTTCCAAAACTGGAAGAGGCTTTCACTGCACTCGCTGGTTTTAAGTGGTTCTCCGTTCTAGACCTCAAGTCAGGCTACTATCAAGTCGAAATGGAAGAAGCAGACAAGCATAAGACTGCATTTGTGTGCCCAGCTGGATTCTGGGAAATTAACAGGATGTCCCAAAGAATAACAAATGCACCTTCAACATTCCAAAGACTGCTGGAAAAGCGCCTTGGCGATATCAACCTAAAATAAGTTTTAGTGTTTATTGATGACTTGATCATTTTCTCATCATCCCTGGAAGAACATGTAGAGCGCTTGCAGCATGTTCTTGAACGATTGATGACATATGGGTTAAAACTGGCACCAGAGAAGTGCAAATTCTTTCAGACATCAGTAAATACCTTGGTCACATTGTGTCTGAGAGAGGAGTTGAAAGCGACCCTTAGAAAGTTGTGGCCTTAGAGACCTGGACGATCTCTACAAATCTTAAGGAGCTCCAATCATTTTTAGGATATGCTGGATACTACCGACGGTTCATTCTACTATTGTTAATCCACTTAATTAACTAACTTCTGGTAATCCACCACTCAGAAAGCTGAACAAGAAACAGAAGATAAATCCAAGCTCAGAGTATCGCAACCCGAAGGAGTCTTTTGGTCAGCGTTGGAAATCCCAATGTCAGAAACCCTTTGATGACATAATAAGAAAGCTAACATCAGCTCCAACTTCCATATTCCATACAGATGCATGCACTGTTGGCCTTGGGGCTGGATTATATCAGGTTCAAGATAGTCAATCTCGGGTCATAGCTTTTGCGAGTCGAGGACTTTCAACGAGCGAGAGGACGTACCCGGCTCATAAACTTGAATTATTGGCCCTTAAATGGGCAGTCACAGAAAAATTCTCTTATTACCTATATGGTACAGACGTCACAGTGGTGACTGACAGTAACCCACTTACATATATTTTAACATCTGCAAAGCTTGATGCGACAGAGTACAGGTGGTTGTCCAGTCTTTCCACTTACTCATTCAGTCTTCAGTACAGAGCGGGAAAGCAAAATCTAGATGCTGACGGACTTTCCCGCTGACCTCACGATCCACCAAAGGATGATTATGCATCCAAGAAAGAAAGTGAGAGAATCCAGCAGTTCACACTGAACCAACTGAACAATCCTGACATTAGTTGAATCCCACACTCACCAGTCCACAGCCATTCCCGACTGCTTCCAGCAGGAGCAAGTGGATGGGTCCCCTCATGCCCAGTCATTTTCAGAAGAAGAGTTGAGGCAAAAGCAAACAATAGATCCTGCAATCAATGCAGTCATTGTAATCATGGAGACCGGTGAAACTCCTTGTCCCACTCTCAGGTTGGAGCAACCACAACTACCTTTGTTACTCAGAGAGTTGTCTCGGTTGGAGATACAGAATAAGCGTAAGCGGCAAGATGGTCCAAAGGTTTCATATCATCTTGTGCTTCCTGAGGAGCTAAGAGCTACAGCACTTAGGAGTGTTCATCATGATATGGGCCACCGTGGAGTTGAACGAACAGTAGATTTGGCAAGAACCAGATTTTACTGGCCGAAAATGTACATAACCATAGAGAAAATGGTTAAAGCCTGTGAGAGATGTATTCGTCGAAAAACACATCCAGAAAAAACTGCTCCACTGATGAACATTAAAACCTGCCTTCCTCTTGTCCTGGTTTGCATTGACTTTTTGTGAATAGAGCCAGATCATTCAAACACGAAAGACATTCTAGTTATAACTGCTCATTTTACAAAGTATGCAGTGGCTATACCAACTCCAAACTAGCGAGCACAGACTGTAGCGACGTGCCTCTGGGAAAGACTTTGTCAAACCTCTGGTACATGCTTATATTTGTACAAAGAGTGATGTGACTGGATTTTCCCAGTACGACTTAATGTTTGGGAGACAGCCCAGATTACCCGTTGACTTGATTTTCAGATTGCACACCAATGCTCCTAAACAGATTCATTCTCAGTATGTTGGCAATTTGAAATCTCGGTTGGAAGAAAGTTACCGTATCGGTACTAGTAATGTAGGAAAGAATGCAAGTTGAAATAAAGCCAGATTTGACCGGCGAGTGATTGAATCAACTTTGCAGACAGGAGACAGAGTTCTCATACGAAATGTAAAGCTGCGTGGAAAACATAAATTGGCGGACAAGTGGGAAGAGGATGTTTATATTGTCCTCAAGCGAGCTGAAATGCCAGTTTACACAGTTAAACCAGAAAGTAAAGATGGACCAGTGCAGACTCTGCACAGAGACCTGCTTCTGCCATGTGGATTCATGTCAGCTGCTGAAACAGTGAAACCTTGTGGAAACAACAGACCCAGAACGAGACAATTTCCAGTCGATGAGAGTGAAGAGGAGATCATCTCAGATTTGGATGATGTACCTGATTGGACATTCTTCCCTCGCATTATGTCAAAACTTGATGCATATGTAGTAGTGACTGAAAGTCACAAGTCGAGTGAGCCTCCTTATTCAGTCCGACAATCAGCAGACAAAGAGGAGTTTGCAGTTTCCCTCTCACCTGATGCTCCAGCGACTCAGTCCCTTGTAGGAGATGGAAGTACTGGAGATATTCAGGGTGCTTCAAGTTTCGATTTACCTGAAAGTGTCTACTCATCTAAAAATGTCAACTTACCTGAACATGAAAACCTACCTGAACATGACAGATTATCCAAAGCGAATGTTTTACCTGAACTGAACTCGGTGAACAGATTGCCCCAGTGTCTGGATTTGCAGCAATTTGAGGAAACTCCTCCCGATCATGAAATGAGCTCAGATGCAGCATGTTATGATGGGCTTGGTGAAGCTAATGAACCTGTTATTAACCAGTCTGAACCATTAAAGTTTCAGACTGATGGACTTCAAGATGCTGAAACATCTCTTTGTCGCTCTCAAAGAGTACTCACAAAGCCTAAGAGATTAGATTATGTAAAATTAGGAAATTCTCTGATAATGGTGGTAAATTCCAGGGTCTAAGTGAGGCATTGACTAGCTTCATGAATGGTTTTGAGAATGTATCCCATAATTCTGTCAGGCATGTTTAAGCTGTGTGACTCAGTCTTGCATTGCAGATGCCCAAGGACGGGCATACCCTTCAGAGAGGAGGGTTGAACCCACATAAAATGGGAATGACTCTGTAAGAAATAGAGGTTAGGAAAGTTAGGCAGTTACCTAGCCAATAGGAAGTTTAGTTCCAGTGTGAATCAGCCAAACAGAATGCAGACTGCCTCTGTAGGTCCCGCCCTTTTTCTCTTGGTCTGCAGCATTGTTGTGTGTGGGGAAAATCCAATATGAGGAGGAGACCGAAGAGCTTTGCAGTTAAGAATCTTACTACCTTCTTAGCCTCCTTTACTCTTATTAGCTATTGATTTCCCAGAAGTTTCAGCTTATTCTCCGTTCAGCTGAAGGTAAAGCCTAACTCATAATATATTCTTACTTTTTTCACTGTGAAAGTTCATATTATGGAGGTTAAAGCATGAAAAATATGCCTTGTTACACATCTATTGCTCCACGTGTCCGGACTGAGAGCCATCATATTGTTGTCCTTAACGTGTCACATTGAGATCGGTGAGCATATTCTGTGCCTGTCAATTGGATTTTTGTTCTGTTTATCACACTATTGTTAGATTGAGTTAATTATTAATTTAATTATTAGTGTTTTATTATTATGCTTGAAAAATAATTTTCAATAGAAGAAAAAGTTAATTGATAATGCAGTGAAATACTTAATTGAGGTAAAGAGAATTGTTTGTTGCTAATTTGTTGCTGCACTCTGCAGTGTGGTAGGCCTTTATCACTCACATCTTCACACACAGTTGGTTATGTGTGAGACAACGGACTGACATTTTTTTCATTTTTATTGTTTTATCCTGGAATTTTGAACATTGCCTTTTTGACTCGTTTTTATTTGGGACATTATTACCAACTGCTGTGTAGGAAATTCTCCTCAAGTGAATGATGTTGAGTCAAACTTGATTCGGAACTGAATTTGAATAATCTGTTGTCTATTATAATTTAGAATTCAGATTACCAGGGTGCACCCAACATATTTAAAACTGAAGATTAGCACTTGGGCAAGTATTATTATTATTTGTATGTATTTCATTGTTTGTAAATCAATTTTCATCATTGCGTGTTGTGTGCAACTGTTTGTCAATTCTATGGTTATTTTACTAAAGCCTGTTGTTCTTAAATTCAGCCTCTGTGTGTCATTTGAACACCCCAATGTTCTCCGATAGCCGAACCTATTGGCCAATTTATTTAAAATATATAATACCCTTCTCTACTGTGTTACACTACTCCCACAAAAGAACAAGCACTGACACGGTCTCCTGGCTGCCACAATCACCAAATTATCGGAGGCAGAGACAGGAAGAAGACAGGGAATTATAGGATACAGCAGAGGGACAATAAAGTGAAGGCATGATGGCACAGAGCATGATGACAAAAGGATAACATGATAACCAGTTGAGAAAAGAAAAAGACCTGGACTCAGAGGGTGACAGAGCATGAAAGAGAAATACATAGCATCAAAAAATATTTTTCTTAATGTTCTTTCATTCAGATGCCTGAAGGAACTGTGCGTGCTTCTGTGTTTGAACTGTGTTTCAGATCACAGCAGCATAGACTTCTCAGATATTAACAGGCCAGGGCAACTTTGGACTGTTAGCATCTGTGTACCTTTGTGGATTGACATTTAAGCCACGTTGCAGGTTAAGAGAACCATTGATTAAATAAGAAATGCAGAGACTGAAACTGACACTGACTTTGTAAATAGTTTTCAGTGAGATATAATCTCACCAGACGAAACTGACCAAATCATAAATCAAGTCATTTTTGTGGTCATGTTCTCATAAAAACTCATATCAAGTTATTTTAGAACATCACTTTGTATAAAGGTTGCTACTGCATCCACATTAAAGATTCCTTTTATCATCAGATATGTAGGTCAATTTTCCAAAGTTAATTGGCTTTTAAAACATGAATATTGGTTTGTAAAACTGAAGGAGGATGAGGTAAAACTCAGCTGCACAGATATGAGGACAAAAGCATTGTTTTTCCCTGAATGTTGAGTACTGCTTGTTGGCCTTGCAATCTAAACTTGTGCTGCTGTTTTATTGTAATTTGCCACTACATAACCTGTGTTTATGTTTATGTTATTAGCAGACGCCTTTATATAAAGCGACTTACAAAGTAGGCAGTAGCGCAAAGGGTCTTGCCTAAGGACCCACACTGAATGCCTTTGGTGTAGCCCAGGCCTGGATTTGAACCCAGGCCACCAATGTGAAAGTCAGGTGACTCTCAAATGTTATGCAATCCAACCCTACAACATGTTATGGTTTTATTCAATTTAATTCAGTTTAAAAGTAAAAAATAAATGATATATTTAAATGATATATTAAAATAACTTAAATATAGATGCAATATAGTCCTAGTTATCAAACATTTCGTGACATTTTGCTTAGTATTAAACTGAGTTTAAAAAGGTTCCCAATCTAAAGAAACCCAGAAGATTGCATCAAGTCATTCACTTGCAGAGTTTACTCTGCCTAGACCTTCATGCAGAGATTCAAAAAAACACCTCACAACCAACAGTGTAGCCACAGATGCCCTGAGTGAACCACATTGCCGTTAGTGAAGTGTTTGTGTCTTGATACACCAACAGATGTTCGATCTAGCAACCCCTCTGGTTATAGGATGAAGTCATACTCCTCCCTGACCCACAGTTCCCCCCGAATAATTGCAACTTTTACTTGTTAACTTTATATATGCTGCAAGTATTAGCATTTACTGATCTTTAAGGACAAGGCCTGTTAAAAAGGGTGATAAAGTGAATGCTACAAAAAGATCAATCAATAAATTAATTAAATCAATCAATAAATTAATTAATCAATAAAACACAAAGAATAAGAAAGGAATCAGTAGTCTGGATAATAAGAGGATTGTGCAATGGTGTATGAACAAAACTGTCCTCAGCTGCAAGATAGGGAATTATTTGGCATCTAGAAGGGCTCTTTCTACATGGAGTTTGTATTTTCTCATCATTGATGCAAGGCTCATTTCAGGTTACTCAGATTTCCACAGTTCAAAATCATGATGGATAGGTTCATTGCTTTCTTAATAGTATGCAAGTATGAATGTGTGCATGATTATTTATCCTGTGTGTTTCAGTCTTACTCTTAATAGATTTGGTAACCTTTCCAGGGTGTAACCAGCATCTGTAAATAGGCAGCAGATGATGAATGGTACTTTTTTCCCTGCTGCATACATATACTTAATGTGGGACTGTGGTACTATAATAGGGTTTTTACACATCTTTGCCAGCATTGTCAGTAAGTGTGACTAGAACTGAGTTTGAGCTAAAATGACAAAATTGGATGGGAAGGCAGTGCCTATTTTTCTCCCATTACAGAGATGGTTTTAGAAACATTGGGATGGTTCACTGTTCTAAATTCCACAATTTTCCCTAAGAAAGGTCTTGTGCTCTGATTTTAATGCGCAATAACCCCATGCTTAGCATAAGGGTTATTGTGGTTCACAATACTGGACATTACTTTCCTATCTCTGTGATATTAGAAGCTTAAAGATTGTACTACTTTTTGTCATGGTCTGTGTTTGTTTGTGGTCAGTGTTTCCTTACTTAATGTTTGTAGTTATTTTCTCAGTACGTTTAGATGTATTCTCCTTTTGCTCCCTAGTTTTACCAATTACTTTTTAGTGCCTTCCTTTTCATGTCTAGTAGTTATGTTTGATTAATATTATTGTTCTGTGTTTTCCTTCTCCCGTTGTTTACATTTCCCTCTTTTTTCCGGTTGACACTCTCTCTCTCTTAACCATGCACACTCTTAATCACACTGCTGTCTAATTACTTCCTTTGTTCCAATACTCATCCACCCAGCTTATATACCTGGTTCTCCACTCCACTCACCGCTCGATCCTCCACATTATGTTCCTCCCTGCTCTGTGTCCTTGTCGTCGTCCTCCTCCTCCTCGCTGATCTCCAGTGTTCCTTCTGAGTTCCCTTCGAGTTCCCTTGGTTCCTCGTCTCCAGTCTGCCAGTCTCTGTTCTGCTGCACCTCTCCACGCCACGCCATTATTCGCTCTGTGTTCCGTTGTTCTTGTGTTCATCATCCAAACCTGCAATAAATCCTCATCTCATCCAACGCCGTCTCCATCTTCTGCATTTGGGTCCACAACATTACAAAGGTTCCTGACACTTTCTTTGATCCACAACTTGTTGTTATCCTATTCCTACATATATTCATATGTTTCCTCAGTGGTATAGAGGTTATGGGAATCCCATACTCTATTTCTGTTTTAAACCACGTAATTAATCTCATTCACCTTGTTTTTATCAATAGTTTCTCTAATGAAATCATTCTCCATAAGGATGTAAACAGGCAGCTCCACAATTCCCACAGAATTGAGTTTTGGCACTATGTCAAAGCAAACAAGCTTATCAACTATGTGTGGAAGGACTCGAGGGAGAGTTTGGATGTGCTTTTGGGGGAGAAGAGGGAGTTTGCCAACTAATGAGAAGGTTAAAATTAGAGAAATCTTAAGTTCATATGATTAAGAAGTGCTTTATTAGTCGACTTTATAAAAAATGCTTGTTGCCATTAGTATCTCTGGAAAATAAGCTTATAACTGGATAACTATTACACCAGTGAAGTGTCTCTTCCTCTTGCGTTCATTGGAACTCTCCCTTGTTCACCCTCTCTGACGGCACCCATCCAGATTCGTTACTCGTGAAATCTGTGGACCAATCTTGCACTTTCTTTCAGCCCACAGACACACTTGCATACACAAAGACGCAGGCTTTCGATCTCCTCGCTGTCACCAACCTTCTGCAGTTGGTTGTTGCTAAGCTACAGGCCCTCATCAAGTTTTTCTTTTGCAGCCAATAGAACTATATTCTTCACGGTGCTTTCAACTGATACTGAATTCTGTGGGTGCGCTTTGTTGTCACTCCAGTCTAACCCTTAATGTTTCCATTCAGTTTTAGGATGTCCTTAATTTAGAGTATTACACACCTTTTAAAAGCATTATTTTTACATTTTCAACATGAATACTGTGTGTTTTTTGGAAATGGCAAACCTTTTGTTTAGTAGATAAATTCAATATTTCACCAACATCTCTCAGCATTACACACAAATTAAGCTGGAAAACCTAACCATACACGGCAGCCCATTGACTTGACCCACAAAAACATTAGGTTGTCTTTAAGGGCTTCTAACAGCATACGTGGTATAACCATTGGCAAGTCACAGAAGGTGGCAGATGGATGCTGCTGCTTTCAAGGTCATTAACAACATTCTGCTCTTGCTAGGGCAGATTCTGCAGAAATTTATAGAACACACAAACATTATCTTGTGCGCATTCAAAAGCTAACACAGACAGGCAAACAGTTGAATTGTAAACAATATATGACTGCTCCTACAAAGACATGAAGCCTGAAATTATTCTTACTTTATGCTTTGATATCTGACCTAACATAAAGTAATTCCTTATGTTATTATTTCAAAGATGAACAAATTTATAAGCATATATGCATGTGTACATACGTTCATACTTCACCATGCACACACTATTTTCTGGGCTCTATATAAGAGAGCTGACAGGATAATCCATCTTCGTTGCATGGTGCAGGGGCATCTAAGGTTGCAGCTGGACAGTGTGCAGTGAGCCAAAATTATATGTTCACACACACACAAACCAGCACTCATGTGCCTGTTAAAGACAATGATGAATTGGAGGTGCTGACATAGGGAGATTATTCTTGTTTTATTCAATGATTTTTTTTGACTAGATCTGGGTAGAAAATGTTTTAAAAAAGATTGTCGAGAAGTCATGTCTGTCAAACAATATTTACTGCTTGAACATCTGGTGTACTTGGGACAAAGTGCACATTTTGAAAGCTATTCATCTTTTTTGTTGCATAGGATTGTTTCATTATATTCCTCTTTTCCTGCAACATGTTTGCTGTTTTTTTTTTCCTACTAGCGTTTATATTTGTCTTAAAACAGAAGCATGTTTAAACTAATTTTCATTGATTTGCAGAGCACAGGTAGTAATGATACTGCCTCTCCATTATCCATACCCTGTGCTTCTTGAGGATATGTTCACTATATTATTTTTCATGTAACTGAAGTTTTACGTGAGTGGGAATGGGTCTGACTGAGAGTGAGATCAAAGGCTGCCAGTCTGGGTAAAATTTATCACCAGAGGCCCTTACAGTAAATTGGATTTTTTAAAGACAGAAGATCACCCAGGCAGGTTTTCATTTAGTGGCAGGGGCAGCGAATGTGGAGGTACCCTTCAGTGGGAAATTACCAAAGTGTGATGATATTGTATTTGCTCAGACGTTACAATAATGTCTCATTTTTCAGCAATTTCTTAATTGCCAGATTGTAGTTTTTAAAAAATCCAAAAAATGGTTGTGCACAGTTCATGAAATTGTGGAATTTCATATAAATTATTGTAAATTATTTACATGCTATACCAGAATTTCATTTTAAAATTTAATTGATAGCATGTTTGAAAACCTGTTTTTGTTAGTAAGTATTTAAAGGAACCTCTGATCTGTGATGTGTTACATAATATTCTACTTACAAGATGCTTATCTTTATTCTGTTCTAATACTATAGATACTTCAGCTGTTTGTTTTGCTAATGACACTTTGCTATGAATCCCACTTATAAGATCCCATGATTCAAACTACATTTATGTTTGAGTGTTTTAAAAGTTTGTCGGATTCTGGAAATTTACAATCTGGGTCATTTGCTTTTTCTAAATTTATAACAGCATTAATTCTGCTTTGAAATGGATAAGGTTTAGTTAGATTTCATGTGCTTTGATCGTGTCTTGTTCTTACCTGAGAGGCTGAACCTAATCAGAAAAAGCTCTCTTTGATCGTAAGCACATTTAAACTCAGTGAGTCTTTGAAAAGGTTAAACACTGTAGTACTGTAGCACTGAAGCATGCCTTGTTTTCAGTAAACATTTTACCTCCAAATCTACAAAACACCTCCACATTTCCATTGATTTGATGAGAAACTGCAGAGAAAAATAGATTAGAACACAAGACACTGTTTTCACAGAAAGGGTTGACCGGTAAAGGACATTTTATTTTTTTCTTAGAAAATAAGCAGTGAGTAATAACTCCTGCCCTCTGAACTAAAAACTGCTTCAATGCTGAATGTATGTGCGTTTAAATAAATAATAAAAACAGCTTTTCTCTACCAACTGAAGAAATACTTTAACAGGAAGTAACAATCAGATGGTTTTTAACACACCAAGCAAAGCAGCAGCTATGTCAAAATTTCTGTTGTAAACATAAAAATGTTTACAACAGATGTTGAAATGTTTTTACCCTGCCTGGGAGCGGCTAGGCGATTTAGAAATGCAAAGCTGGCATCATACTGTCAAGTATGACAAAGTCTGTCTGTGTATGTTTTGTCTTTTTATTTATATAAACAAAAACACATGTCATTTCTGGAGACGTCTACATTATTTGTGTGACAGCTTTTACAATTACTTGTAGATCCTTTTAAACAGCTCTTTTTGTAATTAATTCAGAATAATGTTGGGTGTATTTATCTGACTTTCAGTCATAACAACTTTACCATATTTTATGATCTTGAATAATTCTCAATGAAATATCTCAAGAGGAACACAAGTTCTAAATGTGCTAAAATATTAAATTTCTCTAACTGATATACATATGTAACTAGCCACAAGTTACATATGTATTGTGAAATGATGCAATCTAAGCTTTACAATTATGTGAAAAACACTGAAATAATAATTAAAAAAATGGATAATATATGTCTATATAAATGTTGCCACTCTAGAAACATCAATAGTCAGAAAAATGAAAAGGCAGAATTGTAAGCTGGTGGTGTTAATGGCTCCCCATTGGTTGTTAATAAGCCCACCTTCCCAGTATTGTCAGTCTACAAGGGTGTAGAACTCAGTTTCATCTTGGGCCTCATCAGCATCATTATTGTGCTCAAAGGGATAAAACTACCCATTAATAAACTAGTAAAACATTTATTAATAGCTGCCTCTCCATACTTCTAAAAATAAATAATATCGAAGATCTTTACACACAAATCAATTTGGCAGTACTCACCATTTTGATCAGACTGATAAAATTATATGTAAGCGTATCTTTAAAATTCTATTTATGTTGGTCTCTAGAGTCTAGAATCCATATGATTTCATAAAATATAAACCTTTTCCTTTCTTTGATATGTTTGCAGAGTAATTTAATATATTTATAAATTGATCAAAAATAATTATACGAGTCAAAACTTGTGCCAAGTTCAAGCTGCATTCCTTTCCTACTACTTGTGGCATAGTATTGTGACTTTGTTCTTAAATCGACAAAAGTTCTGAAGTTCTGCTCGCGGCTACAGTTACACTCCTATTCATGTCCACAGGTGGGGATTTTTTTGACCAACAAGCTCTTTGCAGATTTCACAATTTATTGTATGATGCAATGAAGTTTGGCTTTAGCTTTTTAAGCCCAAAATACCAAATACTAGTTCAGCACATAGTAAAACTGGTTATGGAAGTTAGTAAACAGTAAACGACATGAATGTTCATAAATGAAGGCTCAAGTTAAAGTCTAATGCTTAGATTTGTGCTATATTAAATTATTAGAACATTGCCTTTGATGTTAAACTGCAAAATGTATGAGCTAAACCCACCATGAAACATGTCAATAGCCGCCCCCATGTCTTTTCTCTTTTCTAGTCAACCATGGAATCCTGCACACTGCTACACCATCTTTGACATTCATTGTTTGGGTGCTTTAGGAAAAGTAGGTTATTAGACGCTACATTTGGGATCTCAATTCATTATTTTTGCTGTACTCAGACAATAATGCGCCAAGGGAGTCTTAAGCGATCAGTCACTGTTGCACCTGCTTAAAATTGATTTTTTTTAAATGAAAAAATATGAAGCTGTATACAGCATCAAATGTTTAAAAATAACCATTTGTATGCATTCAATTGTCATTCAAACTGTTGGCATCTAATTTATGGCCCATTTCGACAGGTTAAAAAAGGGAGACTCAAGTCTGTATAGGTTGTATCATCAGTTCTCAGGAGATAGTAGTGAAAAATGATGGCTGGAGGATCACCATTAACTTTAATGTCAAACCAACTTGTCCTTAGCTCAATTAGCTGTTGTAGGAGAGCCAAAATAGGTGCTTTAAATCTTTTATATTAAAACACATTACAGTGCAGAGTCATGCATATTCAATCTGGATGGAAGTGTCAAACAAGTGAGGAATGTGCGCATTTAACACTTTAACATTAAAAACACTTCAGTATGGTGACTTGTTAGAACTGTTATTGGTAACAAAGCAATATTTGAACAGAATAAAAACAATAAAAATACCATATTCTGTAAGGCACATTTTGTTTTAAAAATGCAGTTTTAGTTGAAGTGTAGAAAAAACAAGTAGGAAGTCAAACCATAGTAAAAAAAAAAAATACATGGTTGATAAATGTAAAAATACAGTAACAAGAATTGCTGCATGCAGTGACAGAAACCGCAAAGGATGCTCCGGGGTGATGAGATAAGAACCTGAATAAGTAAAGTGCCTAAACCTTTTTTGTACAAAGTTGAAGGGCTTTTACATCGTATTTCTTGTGTAGGTAACATAATAGCCAATAATAGATATACTTGAACTTGCAATGTATGAAAATAAGAAAATAAATATGGATATGTGGATGACTTACTGATGTTTCTAAAGGGAATTGAGATGAGGTTGGCTTAGTACAGGGACTTATCACAAATAATGGGAAGTTATATTTATACTAACACGTACCCACAAAACACAGAGCAGGTGAAAATAGTAGGGCTGTCAAAAAATATTCCATGTGTCTTGTTTATGCAAGTTATTTACAGAAAATCCCTGTCAGGGAGTGGAGTGCATTAACTATCAAATTACAGCATATAATATTTTTGTGTTTACCAGTTATGTAAAGTTGGGCACACTGTAGTTGGTTTCCTAGATGATGGACTGGAAAATAATAGATGAAAAGAAGTTTTAGCAGCACTGCCTTTTTTTAATCTTGCGAGACTGTAGAGAGCGTTGTTCATTTACGAGAATGTTCTGCTGAGGATTACTAACAGAGGCGCAGGTTGAAGTCGAATCACACAGGCCCCCCTGCTGGATTAAAGTTCCATGCTATTGATTCACTTGTAAGCCATATCGGTGACGCTAATGTACTCCTGTACACCAAAACACACATATCACACAACAGGTTTTGTTTCATACGGAATGATCGAAAATGGAACTGTGGTTCGGTGGCTGTGTGCTTAAGCAATTGAGGGTAGAGGTTTTTTTTTTTTTGTGGTATAAATAACAGACTGATTTACGAAGCAGAATGGATGGTTTGGTTGGTGCATAATTGACTCACAATGTAATAGGAAGATTGCCCTTTCTTTGTGCAAAAACACACAAAACCTGGACTAATTATTTACCTTTTAAATTCTGTTGACAATGTTTTTCATCTCAATAAGTACATGGAATATCTAAAAATGTAAGCCTATAACATTTTGCGTTTGTGCTATGTATGTTATGTGTGTATTGTGATAATTTGTTTGTTTTTTATTCACACATTATTTTGACCAGTCTCGCTTTGTTTATTTATGTATTTTCCTTCTTATATTTCCTTCTCATACTTTGTTATTAGCTGATCGGTTTGCAAAGTGTGCAGATAAATACATATGTGATTGATCAGAACATACCTTTACCTGGCTAGTGTGAGATACTTTAAACCTAAAGTATGATTGGGTTGATTTTTTTCAACAGGTCCAAAAACCTGTTACACCGGCGTATGTGACCATTACATATTTCATGGTATCTATGGTGTGTATTACTCAGTGCCAGATTCAGTGGTAAGAAGGAATAATTAGACTCAGTGTACACAGAGACAGTTCCTAAACTTATGCTTCAACAAGGATTTTGCATCTACTCTGCTGACTAGCTGCTTTTTCTTCTCAATCCTATGATGACAGCAACCTCCTTTGCTTTGATTGTGGAAGGGGGTTCTCTTGTCTAGGAGGGCCTCTTGGTAAAGAAAAACAAACAAAAAAAACTCCAAGTCATCACGCCGGTTGCTTACCATTAATTTCCTCTGGAACTTGTGCGATAAGGTGACATTTACTTACTCTGCTCCAGACAATCTAACAGCAAAATTTGTGGAAGTAAAATGTTATGCTTGTATATGTAGAAATGCACACATAGTATGCATAGTAATTCTAACTATATTGGTTCACATATATGTGAACCAATATAGTTAGAAAAAGTTACATTTTAATGTCTCATTGCTCTACAACCAACCAATGAAGGTTTTATAGACTGACCAACGCGGGGAGAGTATGCTACAGACTGCAGTCTACTACCCACTCTGTTGTCTGTCTCATATAACAAGTGCTTAACTGTGTGCTTTAATATTCAGCTTTTATAGTAAGATTTTGAATGCAGACAGAAATACTATAGGTCTCTTCACTGATTACTAATTGCGAGTCTAGATACAATGACAAAAGCACTGCCTGCAGTTGTATGGACAATAGTATGGGATGCCAGGGTTGCCATAAACAAATTGGTTTTGAGTTGGATGTTACTCTAAAAGCCACATTCACACATTTGCTCTCACAAATGGGACCTGATTTGTACACCAATACATCAGTCGGTAACTTGGGGTTTAGTGCCTTACCCTGGGGTACGTTGACATGTATGACAAGAGTCAGGTAGAAATGAAACTGCAATTTACTGATTGTAAGACAACTCACTGTGGCACAGTCACCCATCTCTGGTTGCTGTAAGATAAAAACCAACCATGAAGATATCCCTTAAAATAATCCTAACCCTTCCTGATAGAAGCAGTTTTATTTTAATTATACCGTGCTGTGACAGCATGTGGGTCATGAAGCAAAAATGTCCGAACTATTTTTGTTAATCAGGTTTAACTAATCAGTGACAAAAGGTAGAGGAGAGCAGAAAAAGAGAAAAATCAAAAAATGGCTGGATAATAGATAGATGGATGGATATTCTGATTGAATTCATGAAAAAAAAAAATAATAATAATTATGCGTGGTGTTGGAATATTGACCCAGATAAATTTGTATGTAGCCCAAAAGATAAAAAAAGAGAATTTTCTATTGTTCTATTGTTTTTGGAACATGGTTATCGGGATGAGGGCAATATAATATAAGATGCAAATTGCCTGTTTAAATAAAATTAAACATGACATATTTTTAAAAAGTTATTTTCTGTTTGTCACTTATGCATTTCTTAATTTCAAAGTTACAATTAGAGTTGATTTATTATATTACAGAACCCTTTTAGTAAATTCTCATAATATCCATATATAACACAATAAGGGTTATACATAATTGGTTGGATTGACGATAAGGTGCTCAAACAGAAAATGAGTCAGGAAAACACGAGGTCTTGAAACTAGTTGTGTCATATTCCTTTCAACATAAAATAAATTGTACAAAGAATAATTAATCTAAACCTGTAAATGAGCAAGAGTATAATAGCTTAATAATGTTTTTTGTGCTCAATAATTTAATAATGCAGCCGGGAAACTCATTGGTTCGCATATATTTCAAAACAAGTCTCTGTGCTTTCAGCTTAAACCCTAAACAGAGTTGATTCAACCAACCTGGCAGAAAGTGGCACCATGACCATATTAAATCATATTAAATCATCATATCTTCAATTTATTTATTTTTTGTTGCATTGATAATTTGTGTTATTTTAATGGACTAATATTAAACATGTTGTAAAAACAGATTTTACTGTTGCCGTTGGTTAACAGGAAAAATATTCTTTTAGGAGTCCATCAATTTTTTTTTCTAGTATTGCTCAGTTTGCTAGTCTTTTATACATTTACTGGATTCTAAGATGGTTTTGGAGTTGAACTAACTTTAGTGTCCTTTTTCTGACAAAAAATGTATTCTATTAATGTAAAGTCTCAAAAATATTATTCTGATAAAATTACATATTTGTCCATTACTTGTTTCAGACTTTTATTAAAGGATTAGGACTTCGACTGGAACTGAGGCTTGCAGGAATTACTTTGAAATCAACTTAGGAATTTTATGCCTTTATTTCGAACTTTATTTCAAAAGCTTTTGATGTAAGTAAAAATCTCACTGCATGTGATTGGTGCAAAGTCCAAGACCCAGGTGAAACACTAACTCACACACTAAAAAATGCCTTGACAAAAGCAAATAAACAAAACAGGATGATTGCTAAACTGTTAAGAAAAGGGAATTTCCCCCAGTAGTGACAGGTGAAAAAGACCACTGATAAAGAGAAGCTTTGAAAAAAGTATGACAAAACCGGGGCTTCAAGTGGAAGAAGGTGCTTAAACTTGTTAGAGGAGGGAGGAAGGTTGAGTGGAGAAGAGCTAGAAATACACACAAATGAACAAATTTTTTAGATGGGCTTCCTGGAGGGTGAACAAGTTTGTACTAATCATACATATTTACACAAAGACTGAGGACCTAAAACAAGCTCAGAAATTCAATCATCCCCATTTCATGACAATTTTTATTTCCATTCTTAACTAAAATGGCTAATGTTCTATGGGCTTCTGTCTTGTTTAAATAAATGTGTCACCACCATTGACATCATTGTTACACGACAATACTGAAAGAAGAGTATTACATCAGTTTCATGTAATATATGTAATTCTTTTCTAACAGCTCATTGCTGGCTCTGCCAGAAGGATTGAACTGGAATGGGTTTGTTTAAATTAGACTGTCAAAGCGAGGGTATGAAGAGCAATAAGCTCTTTTAAAGGCTCTGAGTGCTGGTACCAAGATATACTTACTGTATACTTTGAAAAGTTACAATTTTTGGAACCACTAAAATGTTCCATCATACCATTACTACGGTTAAAATCCTTTTAATTAAATGGCTGATAAAGGGGACAATTCACCTGTTTTTTCTCTGGGTATGAAAGAGCATACTGTTACACTCTGCTGATAAGCTTGCTGAAAAAGGCTACAGTGTTTTTTAGATTCTTACAAAAAGGACCAATTTGTTTTTTGGGGGGGTTTTTTGGAAATATTTCTGTTTCCATGAAACAGTGAGCCAAGGTTTGAAAACATAAAGACTGCCACCAATCACTAGTATTATACATTTTTTGAGTCAATGAAAGCTATAAACTGGTTGGAAAGCTGAATTTTACAAATCAGATAGTAATGTATTGAGTAAATACATAATAATGTAAAACTGTGTCTCCTTTACTCAAGGTTTTATCTTACATATTTTATATTTTTCTTCGGAATTAAAAGTCAACCTGCATTTAAACTTTTTTTTAATGGTTAAGTGTTTTTTTTAATATATATGTATATATAGTATATTTATACATGTCTTGTTTCCTTCTGTTTCTGAGTTTGATTTTCTTTTTGATTGTTAGCTATAGTTTTGTCATAGTTGTGATAATCTATTTTAAATAGTCCCCTGAACCCTATTTTGCCTTGTGTTTCTAATCATCTTAATGTTTGGACCAGACTATGTATTTCCTTGGCCTTACTAAGACTCAGAAATAATTATTATGGAGAGGCTGTGATGATAAATAATGTGATATTTAATATCAATTATCAATTAACTTACTTCAATACATTGTCAAGGCTCACGCTGCCCCACTAGTTATTATTGTAAGGTTATTTTAATGTAAATGTAATATTTATGAAACACTTAAGCTAGAATGGAAAGCAATAAAAAAAATCATCATTGCTTTTAAAAGTATAATAGCAAGATGTTAGTTACTGCAAATCATACCCATATTGAGTCAGAGGTTTCTTAACACACGTTATGGACAAAAGCATGTGCAAGAAGGTGCTCTGGTATGATGATACCAAAATTATCATACAATCATCATAACACACAAGTCAACTGTGACATAAAACTTACACACTGAAAACATCAAGAATTATGGCAGCATTATCCTGTGGTTGTACTTTGTCCATGAGGAAATCCTGGAAGAAAACTGTCAGATGCTGCAAAAAATTTTGATTACAGTGAAGACTCCTCTTACAGACCTCAGGACTTAACATACTGTCGGAGTTACAATATATTTGTTGTTACTGTATAGGAATAGCCAAATAACCAAAGTATTGACTGGGTTATCTGAGGGAGAGGTCACTAATTTTCATCATACTGTTCAGAATACCATATGTGCAACAGAACTGAAAACACAGAAACAACTATATCTCACTTAGTGTATTCCAATCAGTGCAGACATTGCTGTAAAGAAATATTGCTTTAAAACTCTAAGTTGACACCCAATGTTTAATGACTTCTCAGAAAATAAGAGTCACGCTTGCCAGAACTTTCAATTTTGCTGTTATTGATCTCTTATCATGTATTTTGAGAAAACAAAACCTTTTACGCAAACCAAATGTACTATAGTGAATTTGTGCTGTTAAAATAAGGCAGTAAAAAATGTGTGCAAAGCAACAGCAAAGAATGTGTTTTATTTTATTTTTCTGACTTACAGTCTCTTAATAGACTTTACTTGCATTTTAAAGTTGAAACCATAATGTTCTCCCAATCGACAAAAATTGATGCTCAACAATTAATGTTCCGTAGTAAATAATCCCTTAACAGCATGACGTTGTTTGTAAGCTGCCATATTTACAATGGTACTGGATATAACCTGTATGCTTGTTTACCTGAACAACGAATCTTAGTCTTCAGTGATTCACCCTGGTTAGTCACTTCCTACCGGTCTTCCCTGTAGCTGTACCATTCTCATTCTCCACTTTAATTCACTTCTCCTTCCTTTGTGTCTTCCAGTTGCCCTGGGGAGGATAATGGACCGGCTGTGGTTCTCTTTGCTGTTGCTGGCAGCAACATGCAGAGGACAGCCATGTCCCAAACGTTGCATGTGCCAGAGCCTCTCTCCATCACTCGCAATCCTCTGCTCCAAAACAGGTCTGCTCTTTGTTCCTACTGCCATTGATCGACGCACAGTGGAGCTGCGACTTCAAGAAAACTTCATCACAGGTATCATATCTAGTTGTGTTGCACTATATTTCATTTGTATTGATAAACTGCTTAATTCAAATTAAACATTTCCATAGCCATAACTGATTTATTGACCTTTTTTTAACTTTGTGACACAGTTTTGGTTTTATAAGGAATACAAACCTTTTTTTTGTTTCTGAATAGGATGTATGTTTGTGATTATTGGTTTTACGTTTTTAAATATAATAATAATAATAATAATAATAATAATAATAATAATGTATACTTTATTGATCCCGTAGGAAATTGTTTTTGGTGTAGGTAACAGCCCAATGTCAATTTGAACAAATCAGTCTTTAGGTTCAGAATTTTTAAGTTGGTAGTGTTTGATTCACTGTGCAAATCCGGTATCCTCATTTCACTGTGTGCCTTAGTAAAATAAGCAATGATTTATTAAAATACATTAAAACATCTTAGTATGTACAGAATAAAATACAGACTATGATACATAATACAGTATGTAAAAAATCCTTAAAGCTTTTAGGTTCAGACTTAATATTCCTACCATTAGTCTCTATTAACACAGTCTAAATTATCTTGTGGATGCTTTATACTAATAGTTTCAAGGACAGTTCTACCCACTCTGTGAAGGATATTTCAAAGCTTTACTTTGGATGTTGGTTGCTGTTCTGTTTTCTGTCAAGATGTCCCTGCACTGCTTTGATTATTTCAAGGTCTGGTCTCCAGGGATGTAAATACATTACTTATGATGTTCCTTTCTGGTGGGCTTTATTGCAGTAGCGCTGTGTTTGATGTGCAGAAAGTAAACCCTGCGCAAATTTAAAAAAAAGATTCCAAGTTGCATACAATATTGTTGAATATAATTATTGAACCTACCTGTCAAACCATGCGTAAAATATATCTGCATCCCTATTATTTCGTTTTTGTTTGTTTTTGCTGATTATGTACAATGAGTGCATCATAGATGTCGAGGGAATATTTTGTAGATATCTAGATTATTACCTCCTATGCTATCCATCAGCATACCTATTCATGTGCAAATGATAAACAAGTATTAAACTTCCCGTGTGTATTGGTTTGGCTTTTCTCTATTTACTAAACACATATTTTATTATGTGTTTATAAACAAATTAAAAGTGCTATTGATTTGAAAAATTTAAGTTTATCATAAGACCTCCCAAGTTCTTACAAACAATGAAAAACTATCTTCCACACTACGATGTTAGTAGCATGATATAACTGAAAACATTAAAGAGTGAGTGTAAAATGCTAATGTAATGCTTTGTTTATGCTTATTATCATTGTTTCATCAGTTCAATACTTATTTTTGGAAAAGTTTAATTTCAACTCTGAGCTTGGCAGTTTTGTTTGGTCTAAATCTAGTAGAAATAAAAATATTAATTTATATTGTGCTTCTGAATAGATTCAATCTTGTGTTGTTTACATATAAGTGCATTTTGTTTTATTTATTTAAACATTTATTAAAAGTATTTGGATACTTTTTACTTTTTATATTCCTATTTCCAAATTTTGTAGTTTCTGGTATTGTTTTTTCTATAATTAATTTGTGCTTATTTTGCTAATTCTCAGCTGTTCGAAGAAAAGACTTTGCCAACATGACGAGTTTGTTACATCTGACACTGTCCAGAAATACTATAAGTCAGATACTTCCTTCAGCATTCAGTGATCTAAAGCGACTAAGAGCACTCCATTTGGACTCTAATAGATTAACTGTGATCAAGGTAAAATTTATGGATGGAATGAATGTGATGAACAGCAATTAAACTTTTAACTTCAAGACTCCATTTCAGGATCTTATTGTGTATTTGTTTCTGACCAACAGGATGACCATTTCAACGGTCTTACTAACCTTCGTCATCTGATCTTGGCCAATAACCAGCTTCACTCTATATCTCCGCATGCCTTTGAGGACTTTGTGTCTACTCTAGAAGATCTAGACCTCAGTTACAACAACCTTAACCAGGTGCCCTGGGACACAGTTGGGCGTCTCACCAATGTCAATACCCTGAATATGGATCATAACCTCATAGAGAACGTGCCCCAGGGGGTATTTACCAATCTTCACAAATTGGCCCGGTAAGAACAGAAAAATTAATGAATGAACTACTTTGACAAAAACCTTTATCTCTATAGTTTATGACATTTTTTAATTCTTCTTTCATTGTTTATTATAAGGCTGGACATGACCTCCAACAAGCTGAAGAAAATCCCCCCAGATCCGTTGTTCCTGAGAATTCCAGTATATGCCAAGTCTAAAGGCTCCCCACTCTCTTCTCTTGTGTTAAGTTTTGGTGGTAACCCACTTCATTGCAACTGTGAGCTTTTGTGGCTGAGGAGACTGACTAGGGAAGATGACCTGGAAACGTGTGCTTCCCCTTCCGATCTCAGCGCCAAGTACTTTTGGACAATACCTGAAGAGGTTGGATATTTTCACTTTGAAATGTTAAGAAAAAATAACAGTGTGTCTTTGTTAAAAATATAATTGTTTACTCTACATTTCCTTTCAGGAATTTATTTGTGACCCACCTGTTCTGACTCGAAAGTCTCCTCACACTGTTGCTATGGAAGGCCAGCCTGCAAGTCTAAAATGCAAAGCAAATGGGGACCCTGAACCTGAGGTTCACTGGATCACACCTGAAGGCCGGCTTATTTCTAATGGCTCCAGGTATCACCATGATACAATTTTATTTTTTCATTAGCCTATAGTTTAAACATCTTGAAATACAGTTCAGACACTCAAACTAAAAAATTTCAATTGCTCTTTCTTAGTGATGCACCATTTTTCCCAATTAAGAAATGCAACCATTTTTAACAATTTTGCTACTGTGGGCCAACTATAAAATACAGTTTGAAAATACATTTGACTGCATTTTTTGGGCAGTGGTAGTTGTTATTGCAAATGCCTTAAAATTAATAGATATTTTTTTTGCTATTGCATGGTCCAACATTGGAAGATTCTGTAAATGTGATATTTACAGATATTTTCTCCTGCTTTTTTCATGCTGCTCACAGATGAACCATAGCTAACCCTAGCAAAGGTGCAGTTGTCACAGTTCAACTTCTTTTAAAACCTAATATGTAGTGTTCTTGATTTAGATAAGGAGACTTTTCAAAGACTACTTTTTTTTTTCTTGATGCATTTTATTGACTTGAAGGGATATGTTCTTGCATTTTTTCTGCACTATGTATCTTCAAAGAGGAAAAACATACATAACTTTTAAGTATTTTTTTCATATACAAATGAAGATTTATTCGTCTACAATCCGAATTCCAAAAAAGTTGGGACACTAAACAAATTGTGAATAAAAACTGAATGCAATGATGAAGAGGTGCCAACATCTAATATTTTATTCAGAATAGAACACAAATCACAGATCAAAAGTTTAAACTGAGAGAATATATAATTTTAAGGGAAAATAGGTTGTTTCAAACATTCATGGCATCAACAAATCCCCAAAAAGTTGGCACAAGGCCATTTTTTACCAATATGTGGCATCCCCCCTTCTTCTTACAAAACTCAACACATGTCTGGGGACAGAGGAGACCAGTTTCTCAAGTTTAGAAATATTCATGTCTAATACAGGCCTCTAACTGTTCAATCGTCGTGGGCCTGCTTTGTCGCATCTTCCTCTTTCTGATGCGCCAAATATTCTCTTTAGGTGAAATATCTGGACTGTAGGCTGGCCATTTCAGTACCCGGATAGTTTTCCTTTGTAGCCATGATGTTGTGGTCTGGAATTAGCTTGTTGAAAAATTCAGGGTTGATATATGCATATGTTGTTCTAGAACCTGAACATAGTTCTATGCATTAATGGTGCCTTTCCAGACATGCAAGCTGCCCATGCCACAAGCCCTCATGCAACCCCATACCATCAGTGACGCAGACTTCTGAATGGAGGGTTGATAAATTGAGTTATCCTTGTCCTCTCTGGTCCATTTAAAAAAAAACCTTGCCCAGTGCAAACGTCTGAGCTTGTGGAGCTTAGAAATGGCTTCTTCTTTGCATTGTATAGTTTCAGCTGGCAACGGCGGATGGCACGGTGGATTGTGTTCACTGACAATGCTTTTTGGAAGTATTCCTGAGCCCATTGTTTTATTTCCTTGACAGTGGCATTCCTGTTTGAGATGCAGTGACGTTTAAGGGCTCATAGATCACAAGGATCCAGTAGAGTTTTACGGCCAAGACCCTTCCCCACAGCAATTGTTCCAGATTCTCTGAATCTTTTGATGATCTTATGCACGGTTGATGATGATAACTTGAAAGTTTTTACACTAGGTAACACCATTCTGGTATTGGTGCACTATTTTCGGCCCAACAATGCTGGAATTGGTGATCCTCTTACCATCTTGGCACTGACACTCTGAGAAGCTCTTTTTATACCCAATCATGTTGACAATTGACCTAATTAATATTAATTGGTCTTCCAGCTGTTTGTTATATGCTCAATTTCCTTTTTCCAGCCACTTATTGCTATTTCCCCCAACTTTTTTGGGAGTTTTGACACTGTTAGATTTTGAATCAAAAAATTTTTCCTTTAAATTTTTATATTTACTCAAATTAAATTTATAACCTTTAATCTGTGTTCTGTGAATAAAATATTGACATTTGCCATCTCCACATCATTGCATTCAGTTTTTATTCACAATTTGTTTAGTGTCCCAACTTTTTTCTAATACGGTTTTTAGTATTTTGCCAATGATTTAGACACCACACCTCTAAAAATGACCTTTAACCTTAAAGAGGGGTTCCACCACATTAGGACCAGGCTGGGGGCCCAATAAGGTCCATATGTCCTCAGAATGTTAGTGAATATGCCAAAGATGGTCCTAAATAAAATACCTTAACCAGTACACACCCACACACACACACACACACACACACACACACACACACACACACACACACACACACACACACACACACACACACACACACACTCTTTCTTCCTGAACAGTCACTCTGTTACAAATAGTACACTGCTCTTAACATACTTTAACAATCTACATTATATATTTCTGCTATCTACTTTAACTTTTTTTTTTTTCTTCTTTTTGCAGAATTTTAGTTTTCCCCAATGGAAGCCTGGAAATCAATGTTACATCCCTGAAGGATTCAGGAAACTTCACCTGTATTGCCTCAAATGCAGCAGGTGAATCCACAGGAAGGGTGGAGTTAATTGTTACAGCAGTGCCTCATCTTGCAAACAGCACGAGCCGCAGTAGAGATCCTTCTTCTGAGCCAGCGCCCTCTGACATCCTGACTTCCTCAAAAGTTGCAATGTCTAACAACGAGACAAGAGGTTCTGACAGGAGGGTATCATTGGTGGAGCTGACAGGAAACACCGCCCTCGTTAGATGGAGCAGCCAAACTCCTATTACTGGAGTAAGAATGTTCCAGGTCCAGTACAACAGGTCTGGAGATGACACATTGGTTTACAGGTATGTTTATTCACTCTCACTATTTATGTCTTTCTCATCACTTCAAATCTCTTTCTTCTGTAAGTTTTTGGAATAGACATGCAAGTACTTGGGTTTGCATGAATTTTTTTGAATGTGTAAAATCACCTGTGTATTTGTTATGCTTGAGACACTCGTTGCTTTAAGAATGAGACCAGATGCACATGGAAATGAGTGCGTACAAGCTATTGAATTTAAATCAACTAAAATTATTGCAAGGTTTACTTTAGAACAGATTATTTGTTGAGTTTAGAAAAACAGTATCTAACCATCTGATGTGATGGGTTCCAATGCATTTATTCCTATTTTGAGGAAAAACATGTTTTGCTCTTTACACTTTGTTGTCAGTCTCCTGTTTAAAAACAAAATAATTTTTACATGCAAAAAGTTAAAATAATTTTTACTTTCTAAGTCTGGTAATTGCTTAGTAGACAAGTGTTTGTTTGAAATGCCGTTCCATAAACTGATACGAGAGTTCACCCATATTATCATGGGATGAGGAATAAGATTGATAAAGACTCTGCTCCATCTTTCACCTGTTTCCCTCTCAATTAAAGAAACATATTCTGTCTTTCTATAGTTGACATTCTTTTTTTCCAAATAAAATAAGCGAGAGGAACATCATCTTCTGTTATATAATATCAGGCTGTACAGTCTACGCAACCTAATTGTTGTCATCGCTTTGATGTGTGCAAAAGAAGTCTTACTTTTGAAGCAACAATTACCTCTGTATGTCTCTCGTAATTTTGTGCAAAATTTATCTTAGCCTTGGGTATCTAAATTCACAACTAATGCTTTACTTTCTAATTCCCTAGGATCCGACTAAAACTGTGGTTTTAGGGTATTATTCACCAAAAGACACGATAATGCATGCTATTTTTTTTTCAGCTACCCATCTACACCAGTCCACGTGCCTAATGATTTTGTCAAAACTCCATTTATGTCTCTCACTAAAAGACCACTACAACACATTTGCATCCCTTATAGTAATGTAATGTAGTGCTTATCCATATGAATTATTGCATGTATGCAATCTAACTACAATGATGTATCTGTCCAATAACATCATACCTACGTTTATGCATGATTGTAAGAACTTCTCCATTACCGTTGCTTTGCAATGAGTAGTTCGTTTGCTGTTGGCTATTACTATTTAATTAACTGATTCAATGGGTATGCAATAATAAGCTTAAGACGCTAAAGACAAATAACTGCCTGCGCATGCACACAAACACTCACACATAGTCACTATTATGTGTTCACATGCATATCTGGAACCTGCTATCTTTGTGCCAATTAGATGCAGAGCTAATCAGTCAGATTAAAGAGGTTTAGTTCAAAGACATTAAGGATGTGTTCGGTTTAGTCATGTCTCTTTTTTTTATCATCAGCCTAGTTTTCTCCTCTATATGTGTAACTTGGTTTTCACTCTAATGTTATACTACTTTACATTTTGTAATAGATAATATAAAACTACTTCTGTTATTTTCTTAGATTATTTCAGATATTTTTTTGTATTCTTTCTAGTGTTTTTATTATAAGTCATCAGTTCGTGCTTTGGTTTTTACCCTGGTAGAAATCTTTCAATCTCCTTAGAATGTTTTTGCTGCCTGGCCTATAATGCACTTGTTTGGTTTGTTGTTGCTGTTTTCATCAGTGTCCCAAATCGATGCTTAATTATGATGTTACCACTGCCGCCATCTGAGGTCTCTGCGTGCACAACCTCTTTTCTACTTTTATCCCCTCCCCTCCCCCTAGAGCTTCAGATCTTGAACACATTGAAAAGAAATAATAAAAAAAATACACCTAGTTAGAAAGTAAGTGTAGTCGGGTAAGTATTGGAAAAGGAAGAAAAAGGAAGAACCGCAAGAATAGAGTGGCGAGTATGAAAGGATTGATGCATTAGAGGAGGAGACTGTGACGCAGAAGAAGGGAGGAGCAGAGAAAACTAGAAACAGAAGAGGATAAAGAAAACAGATAAGAAGGGATTTGCTGTGGTAGGATCAGATATAAGAGCTGCTGAATGGATTGCAGTAGGAGCAAACAAGTTTTTCATCAATGATTAAGCTTAAGTTTTCTTTAGGGTCCACTGCATGTGTAGACCTTATGTGACAGTGGCAGGAATAAAAATAACATAACACATTAAGATTGTTACTTTATAATTGACTAACCATTCATAAATTGTATGGTTACATAAAATTATTAAGATGCTTGTAATGTATGTCTCCCCAGTTAGATCTTGTTAACAAAATCAATGTATCAACTTTCTTCCCTAGATTCAAGTCTAGAACACACATCCCAATGTAGACATGTAATATATACCAAATGGTATTTCTAAAAGTGCCAATCAGATTCCTGGCTATGCCCTTATTTCTTTTCTTTTTTTTTTCTTTTTTTAAAGTGACTTGTGATTGTTTGCATGTATAAATTAGGGACGATTACGTTATTCAGTGGGAAAATAATTATCCAAATTCTTTAGTGTATTTCAGTTTATTCTTGCCTCTCCTAAGATAGCCATCAGTTGTTACAATATATACAGTACTACAGTACTAAAAATTATTCTGTGATATCAAATCACTCGCAGCAACAGAGAACAGAGACACACTATACGGCACAAATCAGCCGAAACATGATACTATAATACATGAACAAACTATGATTTATATGTATCTGTGTTTCAGTATGTTTTTCTTATGTTAAAATATTGAGGAAAATATGAAATGACTGGAAAACTCCTTAACGAAGGCTTCACAATACTGTGTATGTTAGTATTTTATAAATACATTCTGAGAGTAAAATGTTATTTTATAAACTTATCACAAATGTGATTGAAACGCATTAGAAAAACGATTCTAAGCCTGAAGCTTTCCTCCGTGTACACTACAATTGCTACATTAGAAATGCTTGCTAAAGAGCTTTTCAAAGTTTTGAAGTACAATAACTCGATTAGAGGAGAATGTCTTCTGTTTAGGATTGTTATTACAAATGTCTTTGTACATACGCACTACTTTTTGTGTTTTATTTAGAACAAGGATATTTGAATTTATGATGAGGAGCGTGTCAATTTGCAGGTCACGTGAAACATGTTTTACATCAGAGGTATTGATTGACATAATGCTCTGTGGACATGCTGGATATTGTTCTTTTCCTGCTGGTAGAGACTTGAAATACTACACCCACTCTGTCTCTGTTTCTTTCCCTGCTTCCTTCTTTCTTCCTGTCAAGCCCTCATTAAGGTTTCCGCCGTTTGGTTTTGTGTTTTACATGTTTACTTTTTCAAAGTACATTAAATGTTTTTGTTTTTATTATTATTATTGTTAACTTTAAGCTGTCCTATTCAGTGGTTCAGAAACTTTTTATCACAACTACCAATGCAGTAAAATGTAAAATCTTCAAAGTAACACTACACTGACATATATTTCAAAACAATTTAAAATTGTTTCTTTATATAAAGAAATACTGATTCAATCAACCTTGTATAATTAACTAAAATATACAGTTTTATTCTATGTTAAATGTTCAGTTTGCAAGTTTAAAATTGAAAAGATTAGTACTAATATCGCTAGTGGTTGAAATTTCAAGTTATAGGTTTATCTATAGCAGTAAACACAAAATACAAAATGGTTGTCATGCCTATCAAATAGCTTACAGCCCAGTTTATTTATGCCTCAAAAATGTTTCTATTCTACTAACTTACATGTAACCACATTGATTTAAAAGTAAATTGTCCTTAAGGAAAAATGGTTTCAATAACGTGTAGCATAATGATTTGAAAGATTCACCAATCCATCCATCCGTCTATTGACTATACCAGCATTTCCTTGCAGGGTTGCTGGGGTCTGGTATTTATTTTCAGCAGCCATTGAGCAAGAAACTTTTTAATTTAAAGTCTATACCAAAGTTGTCCAGGAGAAGCTCTGGGTAAAGCTGATGCTCCTACACATCGAGAGGAGCTAGTTGACGTGGATTTAACATTCAATTCAAGCTACTGCCTCCACGACCAAACCTTTTATTGGTGTAACAAAATGGGTTGTAGGATGAATGGATAAAAGGGTCTATATCAAAATTTGCTAAATTTTGCATTTAGTTTTTGACAAGTCAGTTGATTGCATGTAAATACATCAATTGCATTAGTTAAAAAGTATGATCTTTCCTTTTTATACATGGAACAAAGATTTTTTATATCTAATCATATTATTTTTGTGATAGAATACATTAAGTAGAAAAAAAAGTCTTGATTTTGATATATATTGCTAAGCAGATGACATTGAAACAAACAAAAAGATTTTCTGACCTTTAACCTTAACACTGTTGTCTATTTTGAAGCTCTAATCACCAGTTACTGAAAATAATAAAACAGTTTATTTTTTTGTGATATTTTATTGCCTTTAAATATGCACATGGTCCGTTTCTGAAGTTGAATCCTTACTTTGTTAAACAGAAAAGAAGATTTTGCCATTTCACCAAAATCAATTTAGTTTTCCATATAAGCTTACACTTCGTTTTACCAAAACTAGCAGCACATGCTTCACCAAGCATGACAACCTGGACTTACTTTTTTAACAAATTATTTCAACCCTCCTGTTATGTACATTTTTCCGGAACAGCCATGTTGGTCCCGGGTCAATTTGACCCGGTGGATGTTTACTGATCCTGAAGATGTCTGAAACCCCCAAATTCCTAACAAGCAGTTTGAATATTTAATTAATAATGCAATTACTAATTATTTTATCAACATTTAGTGCAATGGTGTTCCTTACTTCTAAGAGTTAGTAGTTCGATTAGGATAATTCACTCGTTTCTGACCTGAAACGAGGGAATTATCTGACCTAAACTTTAATTCGTGAAAAAATTGTCACGGGTTATGTTGTGCCCCCTCACACCCTGTGCCATGTTGAGCCTGACCCTTGTTCCCTGATTCTTCTCTGGGGCTCTTCCAACTGGCTTTCCAGTGTAAACCTACATTTTGAGTGCATAGCTGGTGTTTGCATCACATGCTATCCAGATTTGTATCTCATATTTAGCTGGTGCGGCAGGCATGTATTGCCTAAATGGGCAGCAACCTCTGAATGACGCCAGCCTTTCATCCACTGTGATCTTAGGGCCTGGGTTGTATAGTGGAAATTGCTCTACCCATGTGATTACACACTGTTCTAATACCTGCCAGCTTCTCTCTCTCCCGTCTACCAGCCCTTTTCTCTCGATTATTAAATCGGATTACTCTGGAGAAAATGTGAAGAGTCTCCAGAGACATTGCGGCCTCGAAATATAGCCCTGCCCTGTTTTTCTGCATCCCACAGAATGGCTGTCGATTCTTCCTTCAACGTATAGACCACAGCCAGGATAAGGAGCCCCATACTATCTAAATGTGTTTTGTTCTGCTCCTTCCATTTCTCTTCAAAAACACACCTCCCTTCTAGATTAGTAATTTCTAGTAGGATTTTCTGTATTGAATCTTGCTAGACCACCTCAATAGCTGACTTGAAGTCAGTCACACGACTCACTGCTATCCTAGTGGGCCATGGCACTGTCTTTATTATGTTTTCTGCAGACAGTTTCGCCTGGCGGACATTTGGGGGTGAACACCACTGTATTTCACAATTTTTTGACATGAATGTCTTGCTTGGAGGAATAGGAATGGCAATTCCCTCATCTTATCCAAAATAAGAATCATTAGAATCAGAATTTAGCTCAAGGTAGCCCTTGTCTTTAGACACATACTCGTCTATTTCACTGTCATGATCAAAAATGACTTTCAGAGACTCCTGGACTGTCCTCCTTTTGCTTTGGGTGCTCATTTTTAAAGTTCTGCCAGACAAAGTGTAATGTTGGTAGGATCCCCATGCAGAGAATCTTTTATATGTTTTGCCCCTCCCATATTGAGTGTCCACTGAATGGGGGCGGAGTTTTCCCTGAGAAAACAGAAGTGGTTTCCGTCAAAAGTCATGATAATTGCACCTGTGTGTGTGTGTGTGTGTGTGTGTGTGTGTGTGTGTGTGTGTGTGTGTGTGTGTGTGTGTGTGTGTGTGTGTGTGTGTTATTGGGGTGAAATATATCTTACAGTTGCAAAGACAGAAATACTCTGACATTTCTGATACCCTTTTACCCCAATTTTTTCAAACTGACCCGAACAGTATCTCTGTGATATGAACGTACAGTGGGTGGTTGCAAATATGTGAAATGAACCATTTTCATATTAAATTTTGATTACGCTAATTCAGACAAGCAGAAGAGTTTTCACACTGAAAAAATTATTTTAACTCTATTTCCTAGCTCTTCAAACCTTAAAATGAGTCAATTTGACCCTTAACAAAACAGGAGGGTAAATGAACTTTGACTTTTTCTTTCCCTTAAACATTGAAGATAATTTTAGATATACCTTGCCACAACAGGGATAGAAAAAAGTTGCTTCCATTGTAGTTTTCTTTTATCCTTGTTTACATATAGAATTTGGATGCAGTTGTTATTAAAGGTGACATACAATGACTTCAAAGAGGCACATACACTTATTTTTGTTTCACTTTTAATAATTTCCATATTAATGAGATGCAGGGCAGCAAAAGAGCGTTAGGGCATAGTCTACAGTGAGAGCCGAGGAAGGAGCACGAGAAAAGCAGAGGAGGAGTCATGGGTTAGGCATGGGGACAGATGAAAGAGAAGGCAGGTGGGCTACTGGAACAAAAAGAAAGAGAAACACTCTGGAGGGATAACAAAAAGGAAATACTGAATAGGGACAAGGAGGCAGTAAAAAAAAGCAGCTGCAAGAGGGGGGAGGGAATGTTTAAGATAAAATGAGAAATTAAATAAGTGTAGGTAGGTGGAAAGACAAATGCCTCATTACATGAGAGGACCTGGCTTAGCTCCACACCCAGGGCCTGTTTTAGTGTCCCACTGAACAGGGATTAGGCTACAAATGAGAAATATGTAACAATGTCCCAGTAATCCATGCTGAAGTAGAGGAAATAATAACCAAGTTCAGTCAGATGCACAAAAGATAATGCATTACACCTCTCCTAGAGAAAAGTTTGTTTGAAGATTGTTTTAAAATGACAATAAAATCAACAATGATCAGAGTTTTGTTTGATGAGTGATCAACAAACAATGAAAAGGCTTGAATGTGTTTGGAAAGGAACCAAATTAGATTTCTGCTTAAAAACACAACACAGACCATAAGAGTATGTGTAAAACAGAACTGTTCATGTTTGGGCTTTCTTGAAATACTCAAACAGATCCAATGCCAGGTCCATGTTTTGCTGGTAAAGAAAAAAAGTTTAATAAAGTTGATCAGAATTAGAATGTTTGCTGTTTTAGTTAAGATTAGAAAGTCATTCTTACTGATTTTGTACTTGCCTTTTTTGTGCTAGTGTAGAATATTAAAAAGGCAATATGCCCTTTTAGCAGGATCATTGTCTTAATGATTTTTGCTCTGCTGGGATACAGTCGTATATTCCCGAGTCAACATTTTTCAGGTTTTATAAACTTTTTATAAAGCTGCCTCATAGTAGTTTTACAACTTATACAACACATAACTGAATACAATGTAGTCAGTTACTTTTGCCACAATAATGTGTCCCTTACAATCATTTTTATACATCAAAAATATGCTGTGAAAAAATTGTACATTTCCTTCCAGGGGATATCTGTGAAGTAGTATCGTCCTTAAGAACTATTAGGTCAAAAGAAGCAGAAGCAGAATCTCCTACATCTTTTCCACTAAGCAACGGGGTGGGGCTTTGTTAAACAGTACACTCTTTCACACAAAAAAAAATAAAAAATGAAACAAAACAAAAAAGAATAAAATAAAAACAAACTAAATAACTGTGATACCAACCTTAGTTTTGAAAGCTCACATTTGTTACATGTTATTAATACTTATTTGTTGTTAAAACCTGTTATTAATGAATAGACAGCAATGGAATAGAGGCTCTCCTTTAGGTTTACGATTGAACTGTTTAGTGAAAGAGGATGTTTTGGGTTCTTGGTCAAATAGATTTCTCCATCAGCCATAATGTCTGTTGGAACATACAGTTGTATGGCTTGGTGATGGGTGGTTATTGCTCGTTACTACTTCATGTTTTGACTCAGAGATGCTCCACAGTACCAGGAGCAAGGATTTTTATAGTATTCAAAAACATTAATAGAGAGAATATCTAAAATCAAACCCATTGCTCATTTAGGTATAGGTCTGCACTCTACATATGTACTTAGAGACAAACCTGTCCCACGGAACAGACTTGCTCCCCTGTCAAGGGCTTAAAACCCACCACATTTCCACCAACTACTAGATTTTGATGTTCAAGAAACGAGTTTAGCATGATTTTACCTTTGTGGCCAAGTATACTGATGCTAGAAAAGCCATCAGTGGATGTACACTTTGGTCACTAGGGGATGGTAACATTCATCAGCATTACTTGGTTGAGCTCTGGCTTGTAAGAGGCTCAAAGTGGCCCAAGGATTTATCTCCTACACCTCTACAACACAACCATTTAAGTAAACTGTTGTTTTAGGTTTATAAATCCTGTACATTTTGTTATAGATGGCCTGTTCTGAGAGTCCTCCTCTGTTGCTCATCACGTTCAGAGTTGTACCTGTTTTGTGCACAGAGATTGTATTCCAAAACCCTTGGTTGTAGAAATTTTGGGCTGCTGTTGCATTTTTTCTGCCCATTTTGCCTTCGTTTGTGACATTATGAAGGCATTTTTGCCTAATAAGCTCCCGCTTGTGAGTTAATTCCTTTTTAGATCATGCTTTGTAACCGTGAGAGATGGTTCTGTGTGAACATCCCAGTAGATTAGCCGTTTCTGAAATACTCAGACTGTACAACCTGACACTAAAAACAATAACAATGCAATCCTCTTTGATTGGACATGCTTCACTTTTTATTCATTATCTTACTTTACATGCTGGTGTCATTGATCTGCAATTTACTGCCAAATCTTGTAATGATTCTTCTCTTACTGTTTGTCATGCACCAAGCCCATGTTTCTGCCTATATTTGTTTAATCCTTATACCCTCTTCAAACGCTCTTACATTTCTTTCTTTATTACCTTCTTGTCAGCAGAAAAGTACAGTAATAACTATCTCTTGTGCATTTGCAGTATATAATGACCAAGACTTTGACTAACACTTGCTCACAAATATTGCATTAGTGGTGTAAATGCTTATGAGGGTCATTGGTAGATGGACAGAGGTGACATGAATGTATGTGGTAGATGGAAAGAGGCCTAAAGTCAACAAATGAGAATAATCATAACCTCCTTATGCTTTTCTTCTCTGTAAGAAGCTGCTCATAATTTACTTGTGTCAATGTGTGTGCTTGTGCAATCTTTTGCTTATGTGTGAATGAAATACAGCCCAGTGTGGGCTAAATATTGTTGCGATACGTTGCTCGTTAAGCATGAGATGTTTACATGTGAGAGCGTGTGTTTAACGATGAATGAAATGTTTATATATAATATATTTATTATGTAAAGGCAGTACATGATGGAGCTTGCTGTGTGTATGCATCCTTGGTGTCCATTTTGATCCATGGTAATGGTGTAAAAGCTTTTGCTGACACTGTATTTGCATAAGCCCGTGCATAAGACCGTGTGTGTAAGGGGGTAAACATGTGGCTAATCCAGCTTCCATCAGAGGAGAACATCAGTATCAATGCGTCTTCATGCTGGAATTATTCCACCCGGTGTCTTGGTTTCTTCTTTACAAAAAGGTGTGCACTTCTCCATTACTCTGTAGCTACTCATTTCTACAGTAGCAGTTTTTGTTGTACTCTACTATGTTTTTTTAAATAATTAAGTCAATGCTTAATTCAGATTAGAGCTGAATAATTTGTATTATACAAATGTTTTGCATTTCCAGCATGAGCCTGCATTTAAGCTATTTGTATTTTAATGGACAACCAAAATATACTGTAACTGTTAGGCTGTTATCATTGATTGTTTTTACTATAAAGGCTAAAGCGTCATTCTAGCTTAGATAAATTTTGTGCAAGTTTAGGAATTAACAGAGGTGATATAAATATATTTTTATCCAAGGTCTTTTGAAGCACTGATCCAGCTGTGGTCCACATGTGGTTAATCAACCCAAAACTGTTAAATTGACTTTGCCCTCAAAGTTATAGTTAACTGTGTTGCTTGTGATTTATATTTTTGCAAAGTCTTTCTTCGAATCAACTTTCAATTTAATTATTTAAATTAATCACCTCACAACATAACATTTAATTTACAAAACCACTTAAATTTTTAATGTAATTACGTTATTTGTGGAGTATGTTTGCTGTAAGCCATAATCATCATAATTAAAAAAAAGTAAATGAAATATATTTTGTGTGTAGAACCTCTGTTTTTTGTTTTAATAAATAATATGTTAATATAAACCTTTGAACTAAATTACAGGAGAAAATGTTTTTTTTCTTTTAATATTTTAATTTATTAAGATGTTACTATTTATTAAACTATTCCAATTATCGCAGAAAGAGAACTTAGTATTTAATGACCTCTAATGTGGATTAAGCACAAACATTGACAGTCAGTCTAAGCCTTTCTCTAATTCACTAACCAAGCTCGAGTGATGCTCTCATGCCTGTCATACTGTGTGTTTTGTTTGGTTCTGTTTCCTCTCTGTGTCTCGTCACTCCGCCTTCATTCACAGCTGTCTGCAATAATTCACTCCTCTTCTCAACCAATCACACCCCGGTTCTCACTACTTAAGCCACATTCATTCACACACTCACCGCTGGATCGTCTGTTGTTGCCCCTGGTATTCCTCGTTGCTTCTTAGCCTTGCCTCCTCGTCTTCCCCGTTATTCCTCGTTGCTTC
>JAVLVB010000580.1:470066-522737 GCA_032876305.1 Orestias chungarensis | reverse complement strand
TATTGTTTCCCGGCTTGTTGTTATTTTAGTTCCGCCTCCGCGCCATTAGTTTTTCCTCTCGCTCCGTTCAGTTGTTCTGTTGTTCCGTGTGTGGTTCCTGGTTCCTTTCATGTACTGTTCACCATTCCTTCCCTCAATAAAATTATCTTGGCACTCAAACTCCACCTCTGCTCGAGTCATTGAAACCCTTTCTGACAATGCCCCCTTGTTGCACTTATAGAAATTTAAAATTAGTCCCTAATCCACAATTTGATCTAAACACATGCTTTCTGGTTTGAACATTGCTTTTTCCATATTTCATGCTCTCTTTGTGCTTTCCTTCCTCATTCTTTTTCTTCCTGTCTAAATTTCATTTGTGACCGATTGAGTACAAGACCTCCACAGTCAACACTGCACTTTAACTAAATCTAATCTCCCCACCCTATCTCGTTTGCTGTGTATCTGTTTCTCCTTGCTGACCCTTTTTCACCCACCTCTCGTTTAAACTGATGGGCCACAGGCGGTTTGCAAATCAATAGTTTTGATAAATGAGAACAGATTTGCCTATGGCTGTTAAAAATGTAATCTATTACATTTGGCTTTTTCGAGCTAGCTGAATCAGCATCCCAATCTGTCCCCCTGTGTCAGAGCCAAAAATCACTTACAGAAAGGCAGAGACAAATGTGATAAAAAGCAGATCGCAGACAAAAATCACTTAAAAGCTGGCACAGAGACAGAGTATATTTCCTGTAAATTACCCCATGCTTACAGTCTAGAAGCTCTTTCAGACCATGGAAAGGCTATTTGATAGTCCAGTATTTGTTCACATTATATAGCATTATGGAGTCAGACCTGCAGAAGCTTTTTTTATGCTTAAACTCCATGTACAAATTACAACAAATAATTGCAGTATTGGGCTTTGATTTTTACATGACAATATTTCAATTGAATATAACTAAAATTGTGTAACACCTTACCGCAAAAGACATTATAGAAGACCAATTAACGTCACAAGACAATAAACAAACAAATAATTAACAATGAATATTGACTTAGTTTGGTAATGGTAGACTCAAAGTTAAAAGTTGATTTAAAGTTCAAATATTTATAATACCAGTAATACCAACCAAGACTTGGTTTGATATGGATGCTTAGCATGACTTGCAAAACAATCCAGTGATTACTAAGGTTTAATTTGCAAGCAGAAGCCTGTTCATAAAACCCTTTGAAACCAAGGACCCAAAATTTTAGCCATACCTACGATGCACATCCTCAGGCCTCAGGTTTCATAAAAAATGCCCACAGGTCTATCACCATAGTCAAAAACCTTCAAACCTTTGACTAAATGGCTTCAGAATAAATGTTCTCAGGAAAAAAAGTTTTATTGTGGTGACAAAGACTGTCTACATTCAAAGACTCCCTCAAATGCGCTGACAAATTCGTCCTTTTTTCCCCCAGACGGGTTTGGTGGGTCCGTTTGTGGCCTTTGTGGCCTACTATATCCTACGATTCATAGCGGGTCTAATCAGTAAGGATATGGAGATTGTCAAAATAGATTGATTTGTGTTACTTGCAATAACATAAAAATGATGTCTTTTAATGTTTTTAGGTGAGAATGTAGATATATAAATCTCAATTATCTGTTCAGATTATTACCACAATGCTTACTTATAGTTCCATTCCTTTGTTTTAGGCGTGTCCGTTCCCCTGCTCTAACAGTAAGATCCACTCGCCATCTGTCATTATATGGTGCGCTTCAGGTTCAGTAATCCGGAGAGATCGCATCAAACTCCCACTGGCTTCTCCTATGAGTGGAAGTTAAACACAGATATATTTCAAATGATATCTAAAGGATATGTTTAGTATCCTGAAGTGTTTCATTTTTTAGTAAGAATCTATTCTAAACTAAACTGTCTGATTATTATTTATTTAATATCTTACCTAAGAGCTAGAGAGTTGATTTGAAAATGAATATGAACAGATTTTTACCAGGAGGGGATTAACAATGCACTTCAAAATGTAGGTCCATTGGTAAAAACATAAAATATTAGAAGCACTTGTGTTTTTAGGAATACAGAAATAATTTAATATTTCATTAACTTGGATCTAAAAGGTTAGAGGTAATGAAGGACCCACACTGGATGCTTTGGTGGATTTTTTGCCCTGGGCAGGATTCAAACCCATGGCCTTTGGATTGGAAGTCTGTTGACTTTCCAATTGAGTTATCCAGCCGCTTATAATCGTATAATGGTATGGTATAAACCCCAAAAACTTCTGATGCCTGATTGTTTTGGGGGTTTTTTCTTTTTTTTTTTTTGGGAGACCTGAGAATATTCTAAAATTTACACCAAATGGATAATGGTAATTGAAAAAAATAATTTGATTAATTGTCCAAGAGGACCAGATTGTATTATTAATTCTGTGGGGGACCTCAGGTAATGATCCGCAGCTAAGTGACGGAATAGGCAAGGTTAAAAAAAACAGAAGCAAATGCAATTGGCAGATAGGTGAGTGGGTGGGGATCATAGTCGATGGACAGATTGGTAGAATATACTTAGGGAGAATCTAACAAGCACATCTGTGATCAAGGCATGGCTCCCTGGTCGGGGTAACCAAAACATGGTCGCAATCAGAAACCAAAGTGACACCCAAAAAGTGGCAAGGCAAGGCTTACATTTCATGTATCTTTGGTAGGTTTATTTCAGATTGCAATTGTACATTAAAATATACTTACCTATACTATATCATCTTTTATTTTCATAAGGGGAAATAGCAAGCAGTGAGAAAAGGCGGTCTTACACTGCACAAAGATGGAAGACGTAGTCAGATGAAATTACAGAGGATGATTCAACTCAAACCTAATGAGCCTTCTGCCAGAGTATTTTTTTAGTAATTGGAGCCAAAATACACTCACAAATTGGTTACAGTTGTAGAACATGTCCTTTTTGGACAAAAATAAAGATTAAAAAAAGGGATACGTTTCAAGCTGTGGGTAAATTAGTTCCAAACTTGCTCATAATGTATTTGTTCCTTAACTACTTTGTGTTTAAATTTTGGGCCATTTCCTTCTGATTTTCCATTCTTTGTCACAAATTCTTTAGTTTGTCTGTTACTCTAAATTCTTCCCGTCTCATCTGTGCCAGTGAAAAGCTGCTGAAATATCCATCCAGCCACCCATCTATCCACTTGCTGAAGCCTGTTAGCTGGTGATAGTCTTCAGTAAAATTAAGGGCACACCCTGGAGATTTCACCAAACCATTGCAGAGAACTAATATTCAGTTGTTTAATATATGCCCAGTGCACTGGTTTAGTTATATAAACTTAGCAGCTACCACACAAAAACACTAGAATGTCCTTCTATCCTCACAGAACTTTGCAGTTCATTCTTCATTCATCTCTATAGACTAACCTTGACCCATATCCTACATTTTACCAGTAGTAGTGCAGTCTTCTTCTATTTGCCCCGGATATTGGAAAGTCTGAATGATGTGTCATCTGAGGTTTCAGTGTTTTAGTTTGCTAAAACCCTGGAATGTAAGCAAGCAGAGTCAAGCTTAGGGTTAAGTGTTCTCATCGAAGGCTGTTTGTTCCTGGTCACTCATAAAGAGACATATGGGATCATGACAAGTGCTTTAAAACGAATATTCCTCTGCTTTAATATTTATGTAAATCAATTACTTATTTAAGGTCTCTTGTCTTGTTATTAGAAATATTTTGGCACAGCTCCGCATAAGGAGGAGCGAATAAAATGCATGGGTAACCATAAACCTAAATGAAACTCAATTGGAACTTAAGTGCTAAACCTAAGTTTAGGAAAACCCACACACACACACATACACACACACACACACTACCTCTGAATCACTTTGATAGGAACTGTATACTCAATTGGTTTTCCATATGCTGTGTTGATAGCTGTCCTGTCATTGATATTTTTATTGCACTTATGTCCAGTGATGTCTCTTGTCCTGTTATTTATAGTTAGTTGTGTGTTAAATTTTAGCCTTTGATACTGCACATTGGAGTTTTGAAGAAACGCAATTTCAGTCGTCTGTGTAATGTACTGTTGCATGGTTTGATTGACAATAGAGTTCACTTTAACTTTAACTTTAACCAAGTCCTGACCAAGACACAGTACTTCTTCTTCTGGACCGAGGCATTGGGTCCCATAAATAGAAGCGTACAGACATACAGATAGTTCCTCTCATCAAACATAAACAAGAAGACTGAGTGAATATGGACAGTGGAAGAATGATTTAGGAAAAATGGCACTAAAGTCAGCAGAGGAATTATAATCACAAACTTTTAACTACTTTATGCAGTGCCACTAATAACAATTTACTCATCCGAATGTTGGGAGTTTCAACACTGTCTTTACTTACATTTCTTTGTCTATGTATGTGTACATGGGGAACATAATAGATAAATGGAGTGTAAACAAACTAAAAACATTACATAATGTTATATAAGGGGTTCAGCTTTGCAGATGAGAGCCTCTAATTTTAGGACTAGTAAATGTTTTTTGATTGTATCCATGTGCTTAATTTATAGTGATAAACCTATGTACACATACATTATAAAAACATTGCTTTGTATCACATACACTGTATATAAAATAGGCCTCATCACATTGATGCATTAATGAAAGTAATTATTTAACAGATTTTTTATGGATTCAAGGCTGAAAGGTAAAGCTCAGAAATAACACTATAAGTAAGGAATAATCAAAAAGAATCACACTGATGCAATTTTTTTGACAGGCTACAGTACAGCATTGGTTTAAAAAACAGCTATATGGAACGTAAATGTGATGACATGTTAGCCAGACGGATCCCCTGGAGGAAAGGTTTTAAAGCAATCTTCTTTGTCAATGTTCATTAATCTATGATATTTCCTATGTTTAGTTAATTAATGTCATTTAAATAAATCTACAGTTAAAATTTAGTTTAGTAAGAAAATTACTTCTGTTAGATGGCAGGGAATAACTGCATTCTTTACATGCCATCAAGGGTTAAAACAGTATAGGACGCGTGTCATTGTTATTCCCAACAAACCTGGGATTTCAAAGCTTAGTGATCCAAGATATCTGACAGAAAGTGGATCCAAAGCTTTCGGCAGCCAAAAATATAAGCACCAGATGATTCTTAGAACTGAATTGTTTGAAAATGACCAGAGGTCATGAGTTAAATGAAGGGGGAGCAATGACCAACTTTAGATGGGCCACTATCATTCTAGAATTTTAATCAGGGGTGACTGTAACATACAAACTGATAATACACATAATAGACCTTCACAGTGGCTCATCTGGTAGCACTGGGTCTTTCTGCAAGGGGTTTGCATGTACTCCCTGTGCATGGTTGGGTTCTCTCTTAATACTCTTGCTTCCTCCCACACTCCAAAAACATGACTGAGGCTGATTGGGTATTCCAAATTGTCCTTAGGTGTGAGTCAGTATGTGAGAGGTTGTTTGTCCTGTGTCTGTCTGTATTGCCCTGCGACAGACTGGTGACCCCTGCCTCTTGCCCATTGTAAGCTGGAGAAGGGCACAAGCAGACGGGATGGATGGTTATATATATACAAACAATACCCTGACAGTTTGATAAAGAAACTATCTGTGTCCGAAAGGTTCAAGCAAAATGGGTGAAAACATATAATGTAGGATTTTGAGACCTTGTTGTATTTTATTTACATGCCCAAGATTGATAACTTTTCTGTCAAATAGATCAGTAAATGCTCATAAAAACCTGAACTCAGAAATAAGGCATTTATCAAAATTCTAAAACCATTTATGAACATAAACCCATATATTAATGAACTGGTATTTAACGTAGGATATATCAGAATTTTTTATTCATGTAAGTCTATGCATAGGGATCTATGGGCTATGTAGCACTCCACTTCCTTCATGTGTTTTCAGGTGGCAGGAAAAAGCCTACGTACCATTTAGCAACCAGGTTATGTTTTTAAACAGCAGTAGATGCCAGGAGATCTAATGGCAAAGTATATGTGGTGAAAAGAGACGATTATGTAAGGTGAATGGAAAGAAAAGTAATTAGTTAATTTCTTAATTTTTTTTTGCCATATATTTATATACATAGTATGGTAAAAAAACATATGTTCAAAGACATACATTTTGCCTAACTATTTCCTGTCAGGTCAGTTAGGATTATCAACATGTTTTTGTCCGTTTTTAAATGCCACAATGACTTTAACTTTATTTAATGTTAGATGTACAGATGTCGAATTGTCCTTAAATGTTTTGTTAAACACCAGATAATTTTGTCATTTGTTCGTATGCTTCCAAATGTATTTAATGGCACCTCAGAGGCGAAATGATTCCTTGTGTGATATAATGGAAAGAATTAAGGGATCAGACAGTACATCATCAAAACAATTGTGGGACTCTGGAAGTTTGTTTTATTCTTACAAGTTCCAGATGCCTAAAGATGCTACAGTCATCTGTTTTGACAGTATAAGCTAGTATAAAGACCATGCCCTACTAAAGTGTCTTGGAGCATATAAACCCTAAAACAGAAAAACAAAACAAAATAGTTTCCATAGTCACCATTTCCAAAACCAACGTGAAAACATTATTGTTCAAAATAGCTTTTAATTGCACACGGAAACAAAGACGTTTAGATTTTGGAGATGTGCCCACTTTTATGATTAAAGGCTGACCATACTAGTTTTGACATACAGGTGTGGTAGCGTCCTGGTTCATTTGTGTTTTGGTTAAGGGAGCGGCTGGTGCACTTCACAGTATAGGGTAAGAATATTGTAGAAACGTTGTTGTAAAATATTAAGTTATATTTCAAGAAATGGACACAGCAAAAGACAGAAAATTGAAGTTATAAGCTGACATAAAAATAAAAAATAAACTCAATGTTTTTGGATGACATTGTTCTCACTCTAAAATGGATGTTAGCTTCTAAATTTAAAGGGAGTAGCTCAAAATTCCCTAAGGGTTTAGTCTCATTTAATGATCTACAGCAAGGAGAAAACTGTGTCCTTTTACATGTAGTATGTATGATATTAAAGATAAAAATAAGTACATAACAGTCTCTAACAAATCTATTCATAATAATAACAATGAATACAAGTCCCACTCACCCACCCTTTGGTTTCCTCGGGGCAAAGCCATAAATGTTCCGGAAATCATCCCCTGCATGTGCTGTAAATCTGTCTGTAACCAAGACTGACAGAAACATGTCAGAAAACAGTGTCAAAAACCAAAAACACTCTAAAGCAACCTGTGATTCCACTTTACAGATATGAAAGCTGCTGTTTAAGTCGCAAACATAGTGTTTTAAAGGTCACAACTACAGGACGCCTTTCATTTAGACAAATTTTGTGCATGTCTAAATCCCTATCAAAACTCGTCAGCACAACGGCACACCGAGACCAAGAACTTCATCTCAAGATAAAAACAGACAACCTCATGCTCTTCTCTTCAGAAGCACAAACAAGGGCACAAATAGACTGACTTCTCAGTCTTGTCTTTTTTTTTATTTCAAACGCACACTCAGGTTAAATAATAGCCCCAGTGAGTGGGGAGCCTACTAGGAAAGCTGTCAGTTTAATTGAACCCAGTATTCTCCATTCTCCCTGCCTGCTAATTGATTCTGTCAGGCTCGTCTGCTTGACAAAGAGACTGACATTTTCCCCTGCATGGCCATGACTGTCACACAGTGAGTGACTGTGTTTCTTTAAAAGTGTGTTGACATGCTGATTTTTGTCCATGCATGCTATTCATTTTGTGCTCTAAAAACCTGCATATGTGTTTATTTTGCTGTTATTTTTCGGAATATTTTTTATGGTCTGTTTTTGCTTCTAGGCATCTCATTTTCCATAGTTGACTTGCATAAGCTGTTTTAGTCATTTTTTAACTACTCCTATTAATTAATCAGTAAAATTGTATATAAGGTCCAGTCATTATCGGAACAAAGGTAATTTTATCTCAAGTGTTACAAATAGCAATAAAATAGCAATAAGAGTATTGGTGATTTTATTAACATAAACTTAAACCAACTACAACTAAACAAACTACAAAAATAAAGGCAGTTTATTAGATGCCAGACCAGAGCAGACAACACTTTGGGTCACTGTTACAGTACAGTGGGTAGAGCCTATCATGCTGTGTGCCCCCTGCTGCCCGTGAAGTTTCAAAACATTTTATGGTTCACCTCATCCCCACTTTCAATAGAGACAGAGGTAAATTTCTGAAAAACAGAGAAGCAGCGGTTTTCTGCTAATGACACAGCCCTCCATGCAACTGACAACCTGAGACAGGCCTACAGCAATCCCACTCTATTCACCTCTTTATTCAGGAGCAGGATATGCACAGTCTCTAACGGCGGAAGGTTCAAGGGCCGGACGGCGTTTCCACATCCACCCTTAAGAACTGTGCAAATTAGTTTGCTCCAGCCTTAACCGACATCTTTAACATTTCTTTGAAGTTGTGTCATGTCCCTGCCTGCTTTAAATCCTCTATCATCATCCCCATTTCACAGATAACTGGCCTTTATGACTACAGGCCTTTGGCACTGACGACAGTAGTATTGAATACATTCAAACGTTTTCTCCTCTCCCACTTGTGAATCCATCCTCAACCCTGCGTACGTACACGACCGATCCGTAGACGATGCCGTCAACCAGGCCCCTTACTTCGTCCTGAAACATTTGAACTCCCCGGAAACCTAGGGCAGAATCTTGTTTGTGGACTTCAGTTTTGCATTAAACATAATCTGCTAGCTCTGCTCCAAGTCAAGCTCTCTCAGCACAAAGTGCCGAACTCCAACTGCAGGCAGATTACTAACTTCCTGACGTATTAGAGGCAGTAGTGCGGAAGGGAAAGAACGTCTTGGAGACTTGGGCCATCATTACTGACTCCCCTCACGGCTGTGAACTTTCACATTTGCCCTTCTACCTGTACACCAAATGCTGCACCTCCAACAATAAGTTTTTGAAGTTAGTGAAGTTTTTAGAGTGTACCACCTCTATTAGTCTTATACGATCTCTGGAGGTGTCCGCCTACAGGAGAGAGGTGGATCGACTGCTGTCCTGGTCCAGTTGTAATAACATTGAGCTCAACACTAAGAGTCACAGTCCTGTAAGCAACTCTTGCCCTTTAAGACACTTACAACTTTTTCGTGGAATCGTTTCACTTATTGGGCACCACCATCACCCAGGATCTCAAGTGGGCGCTGACCATTAACTCCCATAACAAAAAAGGCACAACAGAAAGTGTTTGTGAGCTGAAGAAACTGTAACTGCTGAGATTATGGTGCAGTTCTACACAGCCACCATCAAATCCATCCCCGCGTCCACCTCGTGGCCATCAGGCTCATAAACAATAGATCAATAACTATCTAACAGCCACCAGGACAAAACAAAATACTTTTATATTGTTTTGTTTTTTTTGCTTGTTTTTTAAAGGCTGCTGTTACTTATCCCGTGGCTTTCTCAAGACAAAAAAGTATTGAGTTAAGTGAAGTTAATATTGCTAACAGTAACAGCAGCTCAAACTCTGACTGCGATGCAATTATGGTGTAAATTTAGAGTATCCGCACAGGCACATTTACACTTCTTTATGATTTAGGATAGGATTTTAACTGACAAATCAAAGTTTTCTTACTGTGAAAAATGTTAGGTATAGCTCTAAGTACTAACTAAAATGTTTAGTACCTCAGGCAAAAGAGTGACCATGTCCTATTAATGTTGCCAAACATTAACTAGATGACTATAACATCTAAAACAAATTGACCAAAGAAATTAGGGAATTATATGTCTCTTATTAAACAAGGTAAACTTGCAAGATGTTTTGTATGATTCATGAGACAACACAGCAACACTAAACTGTGCAAGCAAAGAGTCATAGAAAAAACAGTTTAATCCTAAATGGATTGTTGTAGGAAGTAGCAGTCCCTTGAGAAAACACTTTAAGAACATGCAAACTATATTGAAAAGCCTTATTTGCTAAGAGGCAACTATGCTAATAAATGTATTTCTGTGTCTTTACAAAGAATATGTTAAAATCTATTTCTGCAACACATTTGACTGTAAACTTTATCTTTATGAATAAAATCAAGAACATTTAATTGAGTATATGTATTAAAATGTGCCATAAACTGCTAATTTCAGTAACCAGTATATCACAAAGAAATAGTTATGTGTTGAAAAACAATAACTTTCCTAATATATGGTGTCCTCGAAATATATGAATAAAAGATGATATAATAATAAGAAAAGCACTTTCAGAGGTAGGCATTCTCGTATGCACCTTTGCCCTTACTTACTACAAACTAGACAAAGAACTAATGTTAAATTAGAAATCTCAGTGCAGCTGTACTTCTGAAGGAAATAAAAATGTTCCTTACTGGAGCTGTCTTGTTTTATGGAGGAACTGTGTTGGCAAGTCTTGTCAGGGGGTTCCACTTTGTATTTTTGTTAAGCTGTGTCTTGTCTGTAGTATTTATGGACAGGGAAGTATGTGTCTACACAGCTAAGTTTTTTTATTTTATTTTATTACATGTCAGTATTTGATGTATTTCATTTACCTGCATCCAGCGACTCTAGGCCCACTTCTTTAACTTTTTAACAATATGAGATGCCTTTCTATCAGAAAGAAAACAAAAGGTTGTGACCATAATGTATCCCGAACATGTTTTTTTGTCAATTAACACAGTAGTCAGGGTTTAAAAAGGGCAAGGTTTTCACCTAACAAGCCAAAGCTCTACAACTCTTTATTTATTGATTTATTTTGGCCATTTTTAACCTTTCCTTACAAAAGTCAATAAAAGATAGAAAAAAAACTGAATGCTGGACAAAAACAGAAAAACTAAAACACAACACGCTAAGGGAAAATGAAGTAATTTAAACAGTATTTCATGGCAATCTGCAAAATGTAGATTGACACATTTCCATTTCTTAGATTCCCTAAAGTTCTCTTGGAACTAAATGAGTGTTTTAAGAACTGAAGACTATAAGACAACGAGCCACATACAATTTAGATAGTTCAGGTATGTTCAAATTTACAATTAAAGGTATGTCCTAATAAAATTTGTTACAATAAAACTAGAATTGCACTCTTTAAAGACTCAAGAAGGTACTCAAAATGTACCATTTAATTGGGATATCAAGGTTAGCATACATTGTTCTGGCATTGCTCAATGGATTTCTATGGTCTTTTGAATAAAATAAATCAGAAAGGGTGACCTTGCTTAATACCCAGAAGAGAGAAACTGCATTTGAAATTAGTTGGACTCATCAGCTTCTCATGTCTTAAGGACCTTTTGATTAAACACTGCACCAAACGTTGAAGTTTAGTTTTTGCATTTGGTATATTACTTTATTTGAGCAAGAAATATCAAAACACCAATGCAAAAACCTTTATGTGTATGTTTAAATAGTGAAGAACTTGTTGCAGGTCACTTGTCAGTGTCTCTGTTCTGCTATCATACCTTTTTCTATTAGAAGCAAGCAGTCTGTAATTTCAATTGTGTACTTGTCCACCAGTTTCATTACTACATGTCCCTCAATTTTGTCCTTGCATCCCCTTTTGTTCTTGCTTCAGTCATAAGCCGACTACAACTGTAGTTAATGTTGTACAACCTTTGATTCTTTAATTGTCTTGCAAAATTAATATGAAAAAAAACTGAAGTAAGTGAACTGATTGGATAGTAGATTAATGCTCAGTACCAAATGTCAAGCTCTGCCGATTACTCAACATGTGCAAGGGATCTATCTATCTATCTATCTATCTATCTATCTATCTATCTATCTATCTATCTATCTATCTATCTATCTATCTATCTATCTATCTATCTATCTATCTATCTATCTATCTATCTATCTATCTATCTATCTATCTATCTAAAATGGTAATCTATAGTTCAGTTTTACTGACAAAACTGAAACAATGTAATCTAAGTATACAAAAAGATGTTTTTAATAATGTAATAGTTGTGTCTTATTTAAAGCTGGTGAAAAATGTTCTCTTCTTATCATACAAAATATTCAGTGAATAGCAGTTTTTAACAAGAGATTAGATCGTGGGTATTGGCATTTCCAATAATTTTCCTGCTATACTTATAAGGTCATATTCAATAAATCTGAATTATTTTTAAATACATAATTTATTTCAGTAATATAATTCACTAAATGAATAACATTAACTAGTTTAATTACACACAGTCGGCTTTTCTAAGTCTTTCTTTATTTTATAAGATGCTTTTTAGAATAACATTAATGAATGCATGACATTTAAAATTTAAATATCACATCAGATCACTAAAAAAATATTTTTAATTTATAAAAAGGATCGTAAGTAGGTTCTTACATGTTATTATTTTTATAAGATATATTTTAAGCCAATTTTGAACATATATTCTAATTTATTCTACATGACTGTGAGTGACCATGAATTCTGGTGTCTTCCTATGGTGGGAAGACATATGGAGATCCTATGTCCTGGAGAGAGATCAATAAAACATCAACAGTGTGCTGAAAGACCTACTGTTATAAGTCTTAAAGAGTATTCACTGTGTACATTCATCTATCAACTCTATCAGCGTTTTCCTGCAGATATTAGAGTATACAGGTCTATCCATTTATCTGTCTGTCTGTCTGTCTGTCTATTAGAGTATACAGGTCTACACGTGCCAAGAGATACTGCGAAGCCCAGAGCAGATTACTAATGCATCACAAGTGGTATCACTGATGTAATTTTTCTTTGGAATGTAAAAATGTACACTCTAAAGGAATTATTATTTTTTTTTTTAAAGCACAGAAAGAGGACAAAACATAGAAAGAAATTCCAATGCAATCATTGCTATACCAACCCTACCACATGCTGCGTAGTATTTTCTTGGGAATACAAACCAGTGTGTTCGAGTCAACTCGGAATCTGGCATTGAAATGGACATATTAACAAAAGGAAGTATGAAAAAGAAGCATAATTACATAACACCCAATATGAAATATAATTGGCTGAGGGTAAACGTGTCCAAATTCAGTAGGCAAGGCAAGGCAAGGCAAGTTTATTTGTATAGCACATTTTCGTGTACAAGACAATTCAAAGTGCTTTACATAAGAAAAAAGATCAGAAAATGAAACAGACTCTTAAGGTATAGTGTCAAGATACAAAGTATGTCCTTAGTTTCACTGAAAATAACTAATTCTATACCATGTAATATTTTAAGTCAAAACTAAATAATTCTTTAGTTACAATGTGCAAGGCATGCCTTACTAAAGACTCAATATTAGGTTGAAAACCACAAAATGCGTTTAAGTATTGAGTAATTGGTATTTCCAGTGAAAAGTAATTAATTAACTTTTATTTAACTTTTTTTTATTAGTATTTAACTTTTCTCGCTGACCTGTAGTTTAAAAAAATGTTTTTGTGAAACTACATACAGCATTTACATCACATATGTTTAGAAATTGTTTATATCTCAGATATAATGAGAATAACTGTGCATCATTGTGCATTAGAATGGGTTACAAACAGTTTTTGGAACTTGTATGTAAATAACAGTACCCCATCTTACCTAGTTATTACTGTGCCAAAATGCCATTTATAGGGCCCATCCACCTCCGTGTGCTACGACTGGATTTAATAAATGTACATCAGCAACTAAAAAGCTGCATTGTGTACCCAAAGGAAAGCTTGGCCCCCAAGGTATTTTCCACATCAAGCAGGTGGATGTCATTTCCAGCCTGTCATAGAATGAGGTTAGGCCACTGCGGTACTGGTGCTATATCTGTGGAAAAAAATTACGTTGCAAAAAAAGGAATTAAAACTGTTTTAGTGTGTTCTTGATAATGATAATGATGTTTATTATCACTATTTTGGTATTATGGAGCCTTTAGATCTATTTTGACTCCAGCGACTTCTAGGTGAAAAGAATTGCAAACCGAATAGAAGTTTACATTTAAACTCTGTTGGACCAAAAAAAAAAAATCAGATATCAAAATATTTAGCATTCCTTATAACTGTTCAAAGGTAAATTGAGGATTATTGGATTTTGTAAACTTCAATGGGGCCTTTTTTTTAAAAGAAGAGTATGTGCCTTTCAAATTTCAAATCTATACTTTAATTTGTTATTGCTGCAAAAGTTAACATTTTATTAGAACATTTTTAAGGGAGCAATGTCGAATCTACAGTAAATGTATTTTTATTGACTAAACACAATAGTTATATAAGTTGGCTGGGGGTGGGGGTGGGGGTATTTTACTTAAGTCTTGCTATTACCTTTTAGACGTGGCAAGCACAATATAATTAGAGGATTTTAACATGCAGATTTTTTTCTATTACAGGGAAACTGAATAACTGAATGAAATTAGATGTTGAAATCAGAAAGACTTATTTTTTTTATTTTTGTGCAATATCACACAGTGTTGAAATGTTCCATGATTTAACAGTAACACTTAAATATAGTTTGATTTATTTGAAATTTGCAAATGAGACAGGCAGCAGATATCAGTGTTCTACTCAGACACATGTAAAGTGGCAATAAGTGAGGCAGCTCTACATCCCCTGCACCTTTGGGATCTTGCTGAGCTCTCCTGCCAGCTGGAAGCTCCTTCAGCCTGGCTCTGCAGCACATCCTGGGGCTGCAGCGGACTGTTCTTGCAGCCAGCCGTTGACAGTATACATTCAGATGGATGCATATGAAGGCCTGTAATCCCCTTCTAATGCTGAACAACATAATCTGGCTCCTCCGATGGAGGACGAGCAAGCTTAAGTCTGAGACCACCTGGACTGTTTTAATCTGCACTGTGTCTCGGACACCAATTCAAATTAACAGGTGGATGAAATCTGTTGAACTCAAAATGCAGCTTAGATTTTTATTAATGTACCATACATTTATTAACTTATGGTACAATACCAGTCCCTTGTAATGTTTTAGGGGTGTGATTGGATGTCTAAAAGGTAAGCTGTGAATGACCAATAATAATAAACAAAATGTACTTTCAACTTGCTTAAAACAGTGGAAGTACAAAATTAATCAAAATTATGTAATTCATATCTCACTACAAACCACAGTCTATACAACAAAATGTATTAGACTTTCAATAAAATAGTAAGAAGATTGCTGTTTAGTCTGAAGCTTAGACAAATCGAGAATAAATAGATTCATGAAAAGATGATTTCCTTGGAGAACCAAAGTCAAATCTTAAATCAACAATTTTCTTTTGTGAAAGTACATGATGTTGTAAAGCAACACTGAAGAACTCTAAAAGCAATAAATAAGTTGTTGCTAACAAAAATGTAAGCGGATAAAAACAGATAGGTAAAAATATTACCTGCAATTTATCCAAGGTGATAGCCACACTGCACATAAAAGTTCTGCTAATTTATAAATCCATTTTTTTATTTAAGAAAATATATGAAAATGCATTGTCTCTTCCACTGTAAGAGTCCATAATTTAAATTAGATTTTTTAGAGACAGTTGGAATTCCTGCTCATCATTAGAGCTTTTCAGTTGTGCTTGCAGTGTTCCAATGTGGCTCTTTTTTAGGATCTTGCCCATCTTCCCAAGCTTCAAATTACATTGTCTTGTTTGCTTTTAGTTTAAAACAACCCATTTCAAAACCACAGCCGATTACGTATTAATATACCCAACATTAACTGGAAAGGTTTTGCCCTATTTTGCCCAACACAGCCTTACCATGTCAGTACAGTAGGGTCATGATAACCTCTTATGATGGTGACATTTACATTTTTATATTTGACAAAAAACATAGCTCTAAAAACTATTTAACTAATCTGCTGTGATATTATATTTGTTTACATTGGATTACAATTTGCAACAACTGAATAATATTTCACAGCAAGGTAGAATTTATTTAAGAATTGTAATGATCCAGTACAAAAAAAAAGGTCTTCTTAACAACTTGCGTCAAATCAGGATACTTAAATAAAGGTGTATCGCCTTTCAAAAACACACTATTGGCTATCTGTAAAGTCAAGGAATGACAGATGATAGAGAAAGGGAAAAAAAAGACAGACCATTTTGGAAAACAATCAAATAAAAGCCAAGAATCACATTCAAGGAGAAACTATTTAAAACTCTAAAAAAGAGTTAAGAATGAAATGCTGCTTTTTGGATGTTATGATTTTTAAGCCTTATTGAGGAAATTCTGTGAAGTTACTGTTAATAAACCCATACTTCTTTTTCAAAAAAATTGTTAGCATGTCAGTACAGGCTAAAATATCTGAGGAAAACTTCTGACAACTTGATGAGCTTATTGGATAAAGGGTTAGGTCAATGTCAAAATCAAAGGGGATCTAAAAATTGTGAGTACCTAATAAAATGGCTGGTAATAAACATTAATTAACTTCCTATCTAGCCAAAAAAATCTCCTTCATATTTGCAATAATAACAGTGAACTCATTTGAAGTGAGGATCTTGAAGTTACTTTATTTTAGAGTTTTTTTAGGGAAATGTTCTTGCAGCTTTGCCAAAAAGTGAGTTGAGGGGGAAGCTTTGATGTCTTTTTGTAGACTTGAATAATGTCTCGCTGCATCTGCTCTGAGCTGTGAGAAAATGTTTATCAAGATAATGAGCTCCCAACACTACCTTTTAAATATGTAGAGTGCGCTGATTTTTTGGAATAACACTATTAATGTCTGAAAGTCATGTTATAATTTAATAGGACAAAGAAAATTATCCTATTACAAGACTGAAACCAGGTAAACAGGTGGAACGAATGAAGGTTGGTTTTGGTGCTGGACGGGGAGAAGCAGGTAAAAACCATAAGGCTTGATTGACTTCAGCAGACGGGCATGGTGTAGACAGATGCAGTGCAAACTGTCACACAGGGCTGAAAGGCATGACAAAAAATGGGAGAGAGGCAAGCAGATCTATGATGTAGAACAATTTGTTTTAATGACAAAACCCTGTGTGAAAATCAAATACTGCCAATCTGAAGAAAAATCCTGCACAAGTCTGATTGCTCCAACCAAGTCCAACTGGAAGTCCAAAACCAAGCTCCTGTAGCTGTTGGAAGCCAGCCTTTCAACACCACCCAGCCATCCAACTGTTTCCTGAAAGATAAATAAAGAAAGACACATAATGGACCGGAGTGGGTCTCACACACCGCTCCATAAAAATGGCGTTTTCACTAAAACTAAAAGGCATACAATCCAAACTTCTTAAATGTCAAGTTTCATAATTTATACTAACCAGTTTGTTGCCTTACCTCCAATTAATCTACATCCCTAAATCTCAACAACTTAAACCCGTTTATTAGCAGTGTTCTGCAACCCTCAAGTGTAATAAGGTTTTAACAGATTTACATGGCAAAGTTGTGATTTCCTACACCCAGGTGTTGACATTAGAAAATTTTGATCTGACAGCTGGCATAGGATTGTAAATGGGCCTCAAAATCTGGCTTGAAAGGGAGAAGTGGCAATCGGTAGTTGGCCCAGTACTTGATCACCAGAGCTAAAATGCAGTTGCTCCACTGAGCGCTAGTAGAGACGCTTAATTTTCTTCTAGGGAAAGTAGTTAGCTTCTCCCTAGCCATCTCTTCTCCCACATACAACGGGTGCCTAAAACCATTGACATAATCAATTAAATTACTTGGGGATTGTGACTGCCCCACAGACTCATGCAACAACTTCAGCGTCCCACTAAAGTGTGTGTCCAAAAGCAAGCTCGTTTGGACTTAATCCAGTGTTTTCTTGCACCACCTCATGAGCAGCCAATAGAAGCAAATGCAGACCATCCTCCCAGTCCTGGTTTACCTTCACACAGTAACTGGTCAGAGTTGGAGACAAAGGTATGGGCTTAATACTCTGGTTTGGCTTTCCCGCCATCTTACATATATGGCAGGTTCGGATATACTCAGACACATCCCTTTTTAACCGGGGCCAGAAAAAGTGATGCAAGATATAGTTTTAGGTCTTGTGGACCCCTAGATGCCCTGAAGGATCATGGGAAGCACCTATCACTTCACTTAGAAACATATATGGAACAACACTTGAGTGGATCACCAATATTTTTTACTCCATGTGCCAACCATTTCCGCACCAACATTCTCTCCTTCAGCACATACCCACTCTCCTCATCAGTGGTAACCTTGTCATATAGGTGACAAAGGGAAGGATCCGCTCTCTGCTCTGCTATCAGGTGTCTGCGAGAAACAGACAAAAGAGAAATAAGGGATATCTACAGGGAAAAATGTACGTTCTCCTGCGTCCCCAACATTAAGGTCAGGAACAGACTCCGACTTAGCAAGGCACATAGCTTGTTTCACTGCACAAGCTATAAAAAACCCAGGCAAATGCTGAGCACTCTCATCTGGCTTCCCTGTAACTGGTGAAAATGCTACTATTAGTGAAGGTGGTAAATAATCAGACCAAATCTGGCTTCCAGCAAGATGATTGCCAAAAATAACATCCATCCCCTCAAGTGGAAATGCAGGGCGCACCCCCATAACAACTTCTCCCTGAACCAGGCCACAGTTCAATTCCAGTTTATGCAGTGGAACTGGTAGCACCATTATCCCCATTTCCTGCAACAAGACCACAACGTGTTGGATTCCTCAAAAAAGGGTAATATAGAGCTCACAATGTCTGAATTAAAAGCCCTACTATCCCTCAAAATCTTTACCGGCACAGCGGCATCACTCCCCACTAGGGACACATGTCAATCTGAGACAAAAGCTGAGAAATCCCTGATCCAAACTGGAACTCCCTTTAACTTCCACTTGTTCAGAAGGAGAGACTAAAGCCGCATGTTTTTTAGAGGCAGCAACAGCAGCAGATTTAACTTAGGCCGTTCGCTTAGGACATTCACGCTTCCAGTGACGCCTGGCTTTACAATAATGGCAAATTTCAGTCGGATTATAATGTACATGACCACTCGTTACCTGTACTGACCTACTGTTTAGATCAGGACCCCCACCTTCCTCCCTCTTCAAATGACTTGCTGCAAAAAATTAACCATCTCTCCTATAACCAAAATCATTGTGAGCATGATACTCATGGACATCCCTTATCCGCTAGTTTTGCAGCCTCGGCAGCTGTCTTCACATTGTGCTCACTGAAGTTAACAGCCATGTGACTAGGAATATAATTTTTAAACTGCTCCAGCACAACATAATTACAGAGGTCAACAAAAGTACTGACATTTAGGGAACCACACCACCTATTGAAATGAATTACCAGTTCTCTGGCAAACTCAACATGGGTTTGTTTCCCAGCCTTCTTTCATGTCGGAAATTTCTGTAACTAACTCATAAGCCCTAAAAACAGCCATTTTCACTGTGGCATAAACTTTACATTGATCCACTTTAAGAGCAGAGTATGCTTCTTGAGCCTTACCTGTTAACACACACTATAGTAGCACTGTTCGGTCTGAATTAAATCAATCAAAAAGGTGTCTGGGTCCCATTAAGGAAATGGAGGGACTAAACGCAGGTTGTTGGCAACATCAAATGAGTTATGCTGCATTCTTTTAACCTTTTCCGAGCCGACTCGGATCTCGGATATGACGTCACGTTTCCACTTCAAGTATTTTATTAAACTTTCCGACCCAGAAGACATGAAAAACACAAGGAAAGCTGTTATTACTGTAGCACTAGCAGAGTACCAGCCGCTCCAGGTTCTGTTTATTCGCTATGCGATTTTCACTTCATTTCATTGTTTATCTTCTGCTAGCAATCCTAGAGACATTAAGCAACATCAGTTTTAAACACGTTTTCACCGCAAACACAGACCCTCATGCCCACAGTTACGGACGCAGAGAAAGTCATTTGAGTAATTTAAATCGTAATTTAAACCAACATAGTGGTCCAAACATAAGGAAAATCAATACTTACAAGTGACACTGAGCGCAAAAATCTTGAAATCCAAGTCGGAATTTTTACTCTGTCTCTTCGGAGTGTATCTGAGAAAGAAAGAAAATCATGCCGTTAGGCAACGTTCTTGGATGTCCGAGTCGGATGGTTAAACGAACACACCTTTAGAAGTTATTTTATCAGAAGTATCCAATGAAGCGTGGCTCTGACTAGTTAAACTCCGTCTTTGCTCTTCCAGTTCCATTTTTTTTCCTTCAATACTCTTTTTCTCAATCCTAGCCTGTAGCAAAAGCAACACCAGTTTCTGTTTAAAAGTGACACTGATTTCAAAGACATCACTTCCCAACATTCGACCCTCAGCCTGCAACTTCACTGGTCTAATCACCCCAGAATCAATCAAATTAGGTTCATTTGTTAACTTTCACATTCTTCTCAGATCGTTTATCACCAACCTCTAATTTAAAATGATCAGCAATTCTTAAAAACTGCTTAAATTTGTAACGCTCCAACCCCTTCTCAGATGGATATCTAAAAAAAAACTACCTAACCCATCTTCTGATGTTACTTGTGGTGGATTTTTATGCACTGTTGCCAATGAGCCCAGAAAAGCAACCAATAAATGCCAACCTACCTCCAGCTCCGGTTTTCCTCTCGAGACAAATGCTCTAACCACGTTCACAACCAATGAATGCCCCCCACAACAAAATCCATAAGGAAAGCTGTTGTTAAGCCTTACAGGGACTAAACCACCGTCATTCAATAACAGAGTCTGAGACTGATAACTCAGAAGCTGCTACAAAAACAAACAGTCCAAAAACAGATTTGCAGGTTCTGTTTCATTCCCCTAATCAATCATGCTTACCAATATCTCCCAAGAAAAAACAAAAGTGCACAACTCAAGATGCACATACCTGACAACAGATCTCCAACAATCCGGTTTCAAACTGACGAGTCCACATTTTTCACACCCGGCTCAAATGCTATGACAAAAAATGGGATACAGGCAAGCTATCCATGATGTGGAACAATTTATTTGGTAAGAATAGATCTCATAGAAAACCCTGTCTGAAAATCAAAACTTCCAATCTGAAGAAAAATGCTGCCCAAGTACTCACTCCAACCAAGTCCAACTGGAAGGCCAAAACCAAGCTCCTGCAGCTTATTGGAAGCCAGCCTTTTAACACCACCCAGGTGTGTTCAACTAGTCATTATAAAGTACATTATTTTTGTATTTATTCCACTTCTGCATATTAATTTCATACTGCAACAACCAAAAATCCTACCAAATATTTATGTCTAACTTCCGGTGCAAATATTTTATTACACTTAAAATAAACAAAACTATTATTAGCAAGCTATTGGTGCTTGTTTTAACGCAGTAATTCTCGGCAGTCCTTGGCAGTTGCTTAATTTGTCTATGGCAAGAAACTGCCCTGATAATGGCAGTGATCATGATAACATAGAATGAGATGAATTGTGTCACAAATGAAGCCAATCACTAATTTAGATGCTCAGGGAAGGGACAGCCCAGGAAGTAGTGCATCTCTTCAGAAAGGTCAACATGACAGGGCGTGTAAGGTTTCAATTGAAAAATTCCCTAGATTGATTAACTTTGTCGCAGCTGTTTTTATGCTAAAGCTCATAACACCAAATTCAGCTCCTGACTTGTAAACAACTGATTGCTATGTCCTAGGGAAATTTGTATACCTTGGGACTTTTTAATAGGCTTTTTTATGTGGTGTTGTATTTTTTTGTCAGTGACACTGTTCATATTTTAAAAGTGTTTTTCAGCAATTCAGTGTTTATTGCACATCACCAAATAACGTAACATTCATCTATGTTCCGTTCACAATCTTTTTTTGCTCTACTAACCCCAAAATGGATAGGATATGTGTGCTGCAGCAGGTTTGCCTTTCCCTTCTTGACTTTAGACCGCCTGCTCTGGTGAAATAATTGGCACATTAAATTATTTAAAAACACCCAGGGCACATTATCATCAATATGCGCTTGACGTTTTGCTTAGATCAACAGTCACAGCCCACATCTCAGAATGTGACTTTGTGACAGCGTGTGTCGAAGTGGAAGTGTTTGTGGGTATGCACGTGCCTCTGGATTGCATTCTGGCTGCTTTGGGGCTGGTTGATGGACAGTATTTGAATGGAAAAAAACAAATGTCTCTGTGTCAATCAAGTCAAGCTATCAAAATTCAGACAGCATTAAAAAGTCAGTCTCATTTTGTATGTATGTATGTGTGTGTGTGTGTGTGTGTTATTGTGATCCTGCAAACATCTCCTCATCGGAGAAACACTTACAGAATTAATAATAGTGATAGTTCATAGATTTTATTGTGCTGCCTGATTTTTAAGAGGATAAAAACTAGCTAATTTCAGATAAGACAAACTACAACAAAATATTAGCTCTTTTTAATATTTTTTATGCAGAATTTATATCATTTAAATGTAGAAATGTATTTCTTAGTGTTACTAGTTTATAATGCTATAAATATTTTAATATTGATTAGGACCTTTCAGGAAGTCCTCAAGAAGGTTCACCTAAATTAGCTGTTGTATCTGTTTGTATAAAATACATTTAAATTATTATAATAAATTATTTTCAAATAATAATGGCAACAGACAACAAAACAATAAAAATATCTTGTGTTTCATTGTTCCTACTGTACTGCAGTCAGAATCTGGTACAACTGACAATTGAGACATGATTAAAATATCAATAAATGGTGGATTACATGGACACAGCTTGTAAAATTTCATAAAATATAACATCTTTCGATGTTACAGTCCTAAAAATCCAGCCATCCACCTTTGAAAATGTTACAATAGAAATACCAGTGCCTTACTGTTAATATTCAGCAGAAACTCAACATGGTAAGGGTTCTATTGACCCATACAGTGCAAGCTGCCAGGCAAGACAGCTAATTAAAACCAACACTTAAAAGTGGAATCGATCTGCATGACTCACAAGGCTGGGTGGAAATTTCTGCATGTAATAACTTTAAGAGTAATAACTCTGGGCTGCAAAAGCTTTCTCTGATAATCTGACATTCTACAATGTCTCGCATGAGCAGAAGCATTCGAGAAATAATGCAATACATTTTATATTTGAGACAGCATGCTTTAAAATAGACACATGGTGTAGTCAAGTTTCTCTAACATTAGTTTAATTACACAAAATAAATACTTCATGGCAGTGTTGAAATGTAGGGTGTTGAATAACTGATTTGTGTTTGAAATAAACTGTTTTTGTTTGACTACAAATGTAGGCAGTTGGCTTGTACCCTTGATAATCATCTATCAACAGATCTCCATTAAACATTACTACATTATAGAACATACACGCAAAAATGTAACATGCCAGTATGAAGTGGTTTACATGTTTTACATATGTTTCAACCAACCTAAACATATAGTAGGAGCACTGGATATTTTTTATGGAACTAAGACTATGCAGAGATTTGACCACTACCAAGGCAGATTTGTATTCTGGATGATGCATTTGCTGTGACAGATTGCTGCATGTCACAGTCCATGGGGAAGCTGTGTTTCTCCCTAGTTGTGATGCACTTGATGACATTCCACATGCTCTGTGGATCCTGGGTGGAAAAGTGTCCCTGGATTTTCTGAGCATATGCACCTTTTGCCCTCCTTAACTCTCTTCTTGCCCTCCTGAGCTCTTGTGAGTCACCAGACCTGAAAGCAGCATCCCTGGCTTTCAGCAGAGAACGCGCCTCTGCATTCAGCCAGGGTTTCTGGTTCGGGTGGCAAGTCACAGTCTTAGTAGTGGTGACATCCTCAACACACTTGCTGATGTACCCAAGAACAGCAGATGTGTACTCATCCAGGTCAAGCTCCCCCTCGTACTCAGGAGCCTCCCTGAAGACCTGCCAGTCTGTGCAGCAGAAGCAGTCCTGCAGCACAGCGTCGCCGTCACTGGGCCACACAGTGATGGTCCTCTGTGTGGCTCTGGAGCGTCGCAGCGGGGGATGGTATGCAGGCACCAGCATGATGGAGATGTGACCGGAGAGCCCGAGGTGGGGGCGGGGGAAGGCTCTGTATGCGTCTCTTAGGTTGGTGTAAACACGGTCCAGCGTGTTATTTCCACGTGTTGGAATGTTCACATGCTGTTGAAACCTCGGCAGGCTGTTCGTCAGTTCTACGTGGTTAAAATCCCCCGATGCCACGTAGAACGCCTCCGGATGCTTATGGAGCTCCAACAGCGCGATGTTAGCATTAGCATCCGGTGCTATGTAAACAGCAATAACTACCACAGCCGTAAACTCCCGAGTCGGATAGTGAGGTCTGCACTTCACAGTCAGCTGTTCTGTCACCTCGGAGCAGTGGCTTTTTTCCAACACGCAGTTTGTGCACCAGCCTTTGTTGATATAGACGCACAGTCCGCCCCCGCGGCCTTTCCCGGAGACCTGGTTGCGGTCCGCTCGGAAGAGCTGCCGGCTGGCGAGTTGAGAGGCTGAGTCCGGCCCTTTGCCTGCAGTGCTCTGCTCCCCCACGCCGAACTCCGGAGGAGCTATAGTCTGCCCAGCGTAGCTCGGATGTTATTTTCCAGATTTTTAAGGAGAAAATGTGATATACTTCCAAACTTAGTAGTCAAACAAAGGCAGACACACTCATGACATGATTACTAGATAGGGTGATACTCAAATGTTACCAATCCAATGTTTTCATTTTTAAGAATTATATAAAAGCTTTTTAAGAACATTCTTTATGCATGCTTTCTCTTGTAACTGAAGAAATAAGTTGGTAGATAACTTTCATTCAAAAATTCCATTGCTCCCAAAAAGATGAAGGTTGTCTCTGGTTGAAAGGGAAAAAAAAGCACTGTCAAAAAAAGAAAACGGTCAATCACTAGATTCTACATTCATTCTGAAATCTTAAAAAGAGACTTTACATATAACTTACAACTAAAAGATTGTTAATTAATTCAATAATATCACTCAATGGATTTGGAAGCAAATACATAAATTAGCTCCTTAAAGTTCCTTTAAATGAAGCCTAAGAATCAGTTTGTTTACGGTTTTCTTTGATTAATAACAATTGTAACAGCATTAGTTGTGTTTTTTTCATTAATTTTCCAGTGCAATTAAATGTTTTTATACAAAGTAAATTTTTCAAATGCGTTTTTTATTTACATCTTTAAATATTGAACTGCTGAAATTTTAAATCCTGAAAAATATATTAGGGTTAATTGTTTCTTGTTTTGGTATGTAACAGAGACCTATTTTAATATGTCTTGTGCAACTATGCATCCTGTTGGTATATTAACATTCATAAATTTTAACATGGCTTACACTGCTATAATACATTTATTAAATATTTGTCGAGCTTGCGCTTTTATTGTGTAGGTGCAGACATAACAATATAAATTTTCGAATGATGTATTAAAAAATATATTTTATGACAATTGCTGTTGAACTTTAGTTGTGTGAGAAGTTTTGTGCAATTAACTTTTGTAACTGCGTATTTTTTAACTAGGGTGCCTAGTTCTCATTGAAGGTGTCTGCATGGCTGTTTCTGTGTCCTACCCTATTGACGAAAACAACCACAAAGCACAATTGTGATTTTAAATGGGTTAAAACATTTCTGTTTGGTCTGGCATTCATTGTCCTTTTTAAAGTCATAACACACAAAGAGAACTTAAAATACCCTGACTGTCAGTCAGACAGACAGACAGACAGACAGACAGAGATAGATAGATAGATAGATAGATAGATAGATAGATAGATAGATAGATAGATAGATAGATAGATAGATAGATAGATAGATAGATAGATAGATAGATAGATAGATAGATATTATATATGATTGCAAAGAATTAGTTATCATGCAGTGTTAGGTACTGTATATATTACATACACTAAAAAAACAAATAATGGGCCAAGAAGATTGGTTTACTTGAATAGGAAACTTGTAAATAATAGCTATATAGAGCTACAAGATGGAAAAAATAGTTTTACATTTATTTTTGTTTTACTGATGTAAATACAATACATTGAGATTGTTATACTAAAGCAAAATTTAAAAAAGGACAGATTTGTTTAAGTACTTTAAACAAAGAAGTCTATGTAACCAATACTGTTTATATAAAAAATAATAAGAAAATGGTCTTTGCAAAGAGATCCAGAAAGTCTGGTACAGCTTCAAACGTGTGTTTGGAAATTGTTACACCATGACATTGTATGTTAATAAGTCAGTTTTTAGGCTTGGCCACACCCACATGATTTAAAATAGAAAAAAAAAATAGAAAAAAATAATAATAATGGGTAAGTAAAGATCTCTCAATTCTTATAATAATTTTGAGTCTATAAGTCAAAACCTATTGCAAAGTTTTCTTTAGCTGCCAATAATAGCAACAACAATCAAACTACAATAGGGCTTTGTAGCACTTTCACAGTTTAAGCCTAAATACAAGAAGCTCAAAGTAGCAAAACATGAACAAACTACAATAAATAAGGAAAAACTTCAATATGGCAAAAGAAGTTGGTGTACTATATAAGCATTATATTTCTTACGTATACAATATATTTCCCCTCTTACTAACCTATCAATCCGTTTCTCGATTTAAAAGTAACAGAAGTGAGGCAAAATAAGTTCTTCAAAGTGTTGAGGTTTTTTCCCTGAAATTTACTGATGAATTAATTAAAAAAGGTTAAACTTGAGCTTATTTTTCCATGGATTACTTTTTATTTCAACCACTAATATACACAGTTTTATGGTCACTTTCAAAGTTATCCCACAAGTTGGTTTTGTAAAAAACATTTATGCTCACTTTCATCCCCAATTTAATTCTAATCTTTCACGACTTTTAGATAATGTGTTTTGAAGTTAGACTGTTTAGCTCCTGAGGGCATTTTTACGCACCTTACCTTGCATCATAAGAAAGAAAGCAAGTGTCTTCACAACATGAAAAGTTTGATCAAAAAGTAACTGTGAAAAACTTTTTAAAATGTGTAGAAAGCAGAGGATGTCATATAAGACTTCGCCTTTTTAAATTTTACCAAAGGATGCTACAGTTACATATCTTCAATTGAAATCCTCAAAACCTTCTTGGCACGAAAGTCATATTTAATTTTTGGAAAAACAAATATTCTTTTGCTTTTTATACATGCCTGGGGATGCAAAATGGGGATTTTTTTATTTCCTTTTTCACTTCTGAGAATTCCTGTGTAAATCTGCTATCACATCATCTTGTTGCCCTTCAGCAAGAAATAACAAAGATTATTTGGTTCGATTTTGATCAGGGAATAAATGTAGGTATTCTGTCACATCCGTTCACAACCACACAAGGTCACACATAGACATACACAGGAAAACACATAAAGCTTTCTGCCAAGGTATACTTCCTGGACTGTGGTGTGGTGCCATCAATACTCTTGGCACTGAGACTTGGCCAGGCAATTCCACACTGCCCACAGGCTTTTGCAAACACAAACACAAAGGCACTCATTGACCATCCATCCATTGTTGTTTTACGCCTGTCTGTCTCCACAGAGATGGAAATAAAAATGTTTGATGATCATGAGAAAGATCGTAAGAAAGATTTACAGCACTTTAAAGAACATGTGAATAAGGGAAATATAACTTTGACATATAGGTGTTTGACACTCCCCGTTGTTGTTCTGTATGTAACTCCCCTGAGATAAAATGCAGATAAAATGAGTATGAAGGAAGAGGGTAAGTACAAAACAGTTATGCTTCACAGTATCATGGTGATTCTTCCTGTGGATTCCACTGGTAAAATTCTTCTTTAAAATTGGATCTGAACTATTTACTTTCTAAGATGCAAAGAAGGAGATTAACAAATGGAAGAATAAGGCCAGTGAGGTAGCTATTGCATTTTTTTCTCTTAGGCAGCAGTGTATGGAAACATATGAAGACACTTTATCTATCCTTCATATTTTACAAAAATCATAATTACAAAAACACCTTTACGCATCAGAAGAATATTAGTTATCTGACGGTAAAATATTTTAAAAAGAAATGTCCTAAGGAAAGTAGTTTTTTTACTTATTATTAAGGATATTATTGATAATTTGATACATGTACATTAAAATAGGTTTTGGGCTACTAATTAAGTTTAAATCATGGCAAAAACTTTAATGGGTAAATAATGCTTTTGCCTTTAGTTACATTTTGCTGGTTCAGGTGCAGTTCGCATAAAGATCAGCCCCTAAAAATAAAACTAACTCCTCATTGTCTAAATGTCCTTTATCGGGCACAACAAGCTGTGACCAATCAGCACATGCCCTCTAGTGTCTGGAAAATACTAGGATGTCCCTCAGGAGTTAAGAGAGGTTATTATGTCGTATGATGTCTAGTTACTAAGGAAGATTTATTTAGCTTTATATGGGGTGTTTACAAGTCTTTTAGCCATTACAAAGCAGTACTAGCAGAACTAATAACTACCAGGTGAGGTAACTTCTTATAGCTTTGAAGTCATTTAACAAATTGGCAAATGTCAAAGAAACATTGTTGCAAATTGTACTTTACAGGCTTTTACTGCACTATATTTACTTTTATCAAGATGACAATTATTTACTTGTCTTCAATCTAGATTCCAAGCTTGATCATGGCCCCATGGTAATTGTGACTCTTTTGACACATTTTGTTCTCTAAAGATGTGACTCTTACTAGACAAGTTAAATTCTTGTTAAAATTAGTTTCAGGTTTATGTTTGAGATGCACCCATGTTATTATTAACAACCTTGGATACGTCATGCAAAGGGTCTAATTGTATATGCACTGCTTTAAATATTTTGCCATACTTAATGTATTTTGGTTGATCGAAAATTATTTCACTGACATTGTCTTCTGCCTATTTCTTCTGCAGGATGATTCCATCCACAACCAATGACTTTCTTGTGCAGGACCTTGCTCCAGGACGCAGCTACGATCTTTGTGTCCTAGCTGTATTTGATGACATCATCACATCACTGACTGCAACACGTCCTTTGGGCTGCCTTTCATTCACGACACACACTGATTTCAGCCAGTGTCAAGCACTTCATAGCCACTTCTTGGGTGGCACAATGATTATTATCATTGGAGGGATTATAGTTGCATCTGTGCTAGTATTCATTATTATTTTAATGATACGATACAAAGTTTACAGTCAAGGCACTAGCCATGGAAAAGCGAACATTGCTGGAACAACTCCAAGGCCGCAGAGCAATGGACAAGGAGGCAGCCAGGTCCAAGTCCTCCCTCACTCTGCGTCAAGGATGACAGACAGTCAGGATGAACAGGTGCTGTTGTCATCTAGAGCTATGTCACCTAGCAACACTACAAAAGACACTGTGGCATTGGTCGAGGAAGACAGCAGTGGACAGTGCATCATGGCAAAGACAGACTCCTTAGCTAATGAGGAGTTGCTCTCCCCAACGAAGGCCCGTTTCTTTTCCAGGGCTTCTATTGAGATGAAAATCAGACCCCCATCTGTGACCAAAGATCCCTCTTCTCCCAAGGAACTAGCAGGTAGAAGAATCATATAAAAGCTAAAAAATAAGGAAATAAATTGACATAGGGAATACTAGTATGCAGAGAATACAGCACAGTGCTTTAAAGGAGTGACAACAATGAAAATAAGAAATTGACAGAGTAAAGGTGGGTGGACAAATACAAAGAAGGGACATGCAAATTCAAACAGTAAGATATGTGGGAAGACAAACAGACAATGTGCAATTCAGAGAGTGAAATCAAGCAAGATAATAACAGAGAAAAACTGTGTGAAACTGGGTGAGTGTGAATAAGAGAATGAAAATGAGAGACACCATTCTTGTGCACCTACTAAAAAAGACAGAATGTGAGACAACCTTTTCTCTTTAAGCAACATAAGAGCAAAAAACATCTAGTTTACAGATTATCTTTAAAAATTCCCTGTGTGCAAGAATGGTTTATTTACCCACTGACAAAAAACAACAACATGCACTCCAAATATTCACTTCATTCTCTGCAATCAAGATAATATTAACGGCATGCAAAAAATACTTGACCAAACTCTCAATAAAAATACCAGGTTCTTTGATTTCATCTACATGGTCATTTATCTACAGTCCCCTTCTTGTACCCCATAGAGAATGGGGTTTCAGCCAGTTCTAAAATTATTCCCCTGTACGCATGAAACTAAAATATATAGAGCGATTTGATTGCTTTATAAAATTGCAATAACATAATGCGTTATACCACAAAAGATCTCTATTAACCCAGTCAAATGCAGTCCCGGTCCATATTTAAAAGATTTTGCACATATGTAAGAGATACTTGAGCATTCTACTGAGCCTCTTCCCATTCCTTTAAAGATATAAACATACGGAAACTGTTCTCTAAAGTACACCGAGCAATGCAATCCCCAACACAAAACTTTTACCCATAACATTGAATGTTATGGGAGTCTATTTTCCTCCCTTATTAGGTTTTAAGATTCACATCCTACATTATGTAAGAGCTCTGACTTTTAAGTCAAGGCACGATTGTAAACCAAGATTAGTTGTTACAATATAATAGACAACAGCACTCCCACTGACAAACACAGAGGTAAAAAAAATCTGATCTTGTTTATATTCCTCCATTTATCAAACAGTATTTAAAATCTCTTTAAAACATAAATGCTACACCGTATTTTGTAAGGCTTAATTCTTGTCTTAAGTCTGTCTGGGATATCATCCATATCAATGTAACATTTATATCAAAAATATGAGCATTTCTTCCCCGAATGGATCTTTCAGGTGGTACGTAACAGGAAAAGATAACAAAAGAATGTGACCGAATCTGGTTCTCAAAACAATCAGTTTATATATGTAGCCCCAATTTAACAACAGATGTCGTCAAGGCACTTTACAAGAAAATCAATTCAAATCATAGATACATCCCTACAAATCAGTTTGAAAAAGTTTCCAATCTAAGGAAAACCAGCAGATTGCATCGAGTCATTGACTTGCAGCCTTCACTCCTCTGGAATCAGCGCACAATGGCTTGTGTTGTTGTAGACTTTACAGCAGTCCCTCTTACTGAGCATACATGTAGCGACAGTGTAAAGAAAAAACTCCCCTTTAACAGGAAGAACCATCCAGCAGAACCTGTCACAGTGCACGCAGCCGTCTGGCACGACCGGCTAGGGATTTGAAGAGACAGAATACTGAACAAATTAGAGAGTTTACAGCAGCAGTTGTAGAACGTAAGATAAACGTAAACATAAAATGCCATCAAACTCCTAATCTACAACATTAACATAAAACTGGTAAAGAACTGAGTTTGTCACAAAAATTCAACTCAGGTTAATGTTCCTGCTATCTGCCATCTTGTTTGAATTCTGTTCGGTCGTAAAGCAAAATAATACCCTTTAAATGTATTGAACATTTAACATACCAATTATAGCTGTTTGGCAGTTTTTTTAAATCTTTACTTGATTCTCATTTTCACAGTCCAAATGAAACAATCAACAACAACCACATCTGGACTGCAGTCAACTACACACTTAGTTATGTTGCAATTATCTAATCATGGAAAAAGTGGTCGGGAATTATTCCTATAGAATTATTCATATTAAATCACAATTAAACACTCAAAAGCCATCCAGGATTTCCTTTATATTATGTTCTGGAAACATACACAAATCTCTGTTTATACCTGACCCTAACCCCCTTTGGAAACTTCCAAATTTAGCTTGTCTTACAAATTTTGCACCTTTTGCCAAAATCTGAGTGGGAAAAACAAAGCTGTGGCAGGTAAAAGTGTAATGTGTGATTGGAATATATGCTTCCTTGAGCAAATTGTGAAGCAAAGTACATTTGTGACATGCCACAGTAAAACTAGGAACAGGTGGCCATGCATTAATTTTTCTCAAATTTATTGCTTACAGTGCTCAGTATCCGCATCAACAGCTATTATTCTTTATTTAATAAAACATTTAATTAAAGTAAAACAAATTCATTACAACAGGGTCACATAAATAGAACCTTGAAAGTGTGCTTATATATTATATTATCCGCCAAGCCAAATCAGTTTTTATTTGAGTACTTAAAAATCTGAAAATATGTTTAATTTAATTTAAAAAAATTTAATGTGATTATTCATTAATAGTTTTTCGATTTGCAAATGCAAAGTTTTATCTCTTTGGAAACTGTCATGATCTTGATATGACCCAAATTTAAAGGAGTTTGACACCCTTTGACAGTCTATGCTGGGGGGTGGGCTTATTGCAAATTAATAAACAAACTTTAACATCTCCAGCTTGCTGATTGTGTTTTGGAGCAATTGTTCTCAAACTGTAAGACAGTTTTTCAGACTATTGCGGTTTCTAAAGTGGCAATATTTAAACAGCTACATCATCTTCACTTTGTACTTGATTTCTATGCATTTGATATAATTGGAAATCCTACAATCTACAGTTTCAGAATCTGAAAAAAGAAATTCAAGAAAAGGCTTCTTGTAGACTTGTTCCTGTTTTTTTTGTGTCCTTAAATGACCAAAAACGCTACAGCTGTTGCATTTCTTGTGTTGAGTGACTACTAAATGAGGGAAAGCATGAGAAGTGTTTTATTTAGACTTAAAAAGAATGATTGTTCCGTGCTCCAATTTTCTTAACACCTCAGCACTACCACAGGCTAATTGTCTCCTTTGCTTGCTGCATTGACGCAGTAATTCATTCAAAAGTAGGCCCAGTAGGCTCACACTTTAGTGATAAGTTATTTTTATGGGCCTTATGTAATGTACTTTCCAGACCAAATGCATTTTTAGGATCATAATTGGCTTTAAGCCTAATTATCAAATGTAACAAAAAATAATGACTTATAATAAAACAATACGTACATTTAATTTATATATCATATACATTTCCCTTTTTAAACTGAGGTAATAAGAGAAATACAGCGGTATATTTCTCTTAAAGTTTTCGTGTTTAGCAGAATAAGGAACTTTTGGACTGGATATTATATTTAACAAGGAATCTTACCAAGAAGTTTCCCAGAGATCTATTAGTGTGATGAAAGTGTATTTAGTATATCGGCAGATCAGTTTTAAATAAAAGAAGAATGTTGATTATGCATCCTATTCTGGTTGACAACTTTCTAAATTAATGGTTACATACGTAATAAGTTATTAAAACTGTTGGATGTAGCCTTTTTCTTATGTAATTAGGTCCACTTTCCTTGATTCACACTGCGCAAGTGACCTCAAATGCTCTCAAAGTTCACTTGTAATGCTAACAGGTGTTAAAATAACATAATTCCACATGACCGTGTGAAATCTTTTTCGGGCATATGCTCTGCATACTAAACCTACACCAGAGTATTTTTCCATCAACTCTAATCCACTCCAGAAAGTGGGGGGTTTAATGGGATGAATAAATGAAGACACCTTTTCACATGAGGGGCTTAAAAAGCTGAGTTGAAATACTTTACCAGTTGTTTTTATGTCATTCAATTGGCCTCTGTGAATGAGTTTATGAGAGACATTTTTGAGCCTCACAGTGATAGCTGCAGGAGAACAACAGATATGCGTAGCATAAAGAGGCTTAGCTAAAGGGTTCAAGAAAAGGTTTTACTGTTGTGAACTCTGCAGATTTTGCAGTATTTCACAGTCAGTGAGCATCACAGGAAAGAGGAATTACATGTATGATTTCCTTAGGTGTCAAAGAGACTACTCTATTGAGTGATTAGCATTTTAAGTTATTTTTCTAGCCTCTAGGTGGGATGCCAAAAACTAGGTTGGTGCTCTAAGGTACTGAAGATATCAGTAACGTAAACCTTATTTAGTTGGAAATTTTGGATTTTAACATTATATTTATTAACTTGTCCTTGTCTTACCCTAAACTACTCTAGAAGACATTTAAAAGTCAGAGACTCCCCAAAACAGAATACCCAGCCAACTAATCCACTGTTATTATGTTCAGGCTTTAATCTGGGACAAAAAGCACTGGCCTTTTTGTATTCTTTGTTTCTTTCCTTTTATTCTAGCATCACTGGCACTTAAGGGCAACCTACAGTGAGGGACAATACTCCTGCACAGCCTCTTTGGGTATCTCTGGGTATAAATATGTTTGTGATGTGTTTCACAGTTGTCTGCAATGCAGAGGAGGGTAACATTGATCTGATCAGAGAAAGAGCTGCAGTGAGTCAGAGAGCCAGGGAAAAAGAACAATTGACACATACATGGAGACACCCAGGCATAGATCTGTCAAAAACACACTCACACACTAAATCTTCCACAACTACTTTTGTATTTTTATGTAGGAATTTGAGTTGTTACTTATTTTCCCCAAGTGTTTTTAAGCCATTTTCAAGTGTTTGCTTGAAAATGGCTGAAAATTTTTGTATTCCTACATTTAAAAATGTTGTTTATACAAAGGAGTATAAAATTACCCCGGTTAAAGAAGTTCTGTATTTTATTAATAATGCTCAGGTTTGACGTGATGACCACCAGTCTAATGGTGTCTTGTTTTCCATTTTTCCGTCAAACAATTGAGGCAAAGACCCCTGAAGCCATGCTGTGATATCTGAACAAGATGTTGGCAGGACATCTTTAAAATAGCAAATTGGAGCCTTCAAGGATCAAACTTACATGACTAGCACATTCCACACATTCTCAATTGGATTAAGACCTTGAGAATTTAAAAGGCCTATTCAGTGCTTGGCTTCCTCAGTGTTGATTAGGAGTCTACATTTGCTAAGCAATATGAGGGAGAATACACAATCAACTTCACCTAGTACAACACCTTCAACACATAACTCATGATAAAGAAATTGCACTTCTTTGTATTTATACATAATTTCGACAAAGAGGTCTACCTGCTAAATAATTAGTTGATTTGAATTATAAATGACTTTTGCACTTCAGCCCAGAACCCCATAAACTAATGAACTGTATATTCACAGAGAAAAATAATAACAATAATATTGTCTCTAGTTTCTAGAGCAAACATCTTAGTATATTCGAAAAAAATATAAAAATCTACCTACGAGAAACGTTTCAGCAAGACTTAGTAGCTTATTTTCAGTCTATTTTATTCAATATATAGTAAAGTTCCATTGGATTTTTTTTTCTATATTGTCAAATTGTTTGAAGTGATGTAATCTGGAAATGAAACTAGTACTTTTTATATTTTGCAGTGCACACTTAAAACCTGCATTAGCTGATCTATTATATGAGAGCACAATTGCCAGCCATTGCTTTAATAGTGAATTGGTGACCATCATTCACCACTGTTTTGTCCTTGTGTTGTTGAACTTTTCTTGATACACTTACCAAAGGAAAATTAACTATTCCTTTAACTTATATTAAATACACAGCTTCAAATAGTTGTTGCAGATGCTGGTGACTATGATCATGATCTTCTATAACAAGCAGAATAAGTTTGCTTTAAAGGGCTTTACCATCATTCTTCTTTTCAAAAGCCTGTTCCCTGAAAGGTTCTCTTTTTCCAGTTTGTTAAAAAAAAATGCAATGTTTGTAAAAAAAAAAAAAAAAACGCAACAGAAGGATAACACAGGTCAAAGGTATAATTTGATTTGTTAAAGCAAAATGAAAACAGGTAACAATGGTACATTCTTAAATTTACCACATTTTCTAGCTAATAATGTCCAGGTGAAATAATTTGAATTTACTTGAGCTAATGCAGATGTTAGCACAAGGTTAGATAGTATTGAGAAAACAATACAACACAAGGACGTGAGTTAGTCTGTGTGACGTGCAATTGTATGTTCTTCCCCTGGCCCCTCTATGACCCTGAAGCCTGTCAGTCCTTCTTGTATTTTAATCTGTCATCCCTGCTCTCATTGTGATCCCATATGCCCCACCTCATTCTTCACTGGCACCTGTCTCTACAAATTCTCCTTTTGCTATTGGGAACTTTTTATCCCTCTACTTTCTTTCTAAAATACCCCTCTTTCTTTTCCTTTCGGCGTCCTCCTTTTCTCACTGTTGTGCCTTTTTGATTTCCATAATAAAGCCTCAGTTCTTTTGTTTTAATCCATTGTTTTTCACAAGCACTTATTATTTTTTTACCAAATCTCAGTGCTGTTTCCTTCCCCCTTTCTCTTGTATCTCTTATTTTTTGATACATCCAGCAGCAGATGGCAGAAAACCTCACAATGTTGAAAGGAGCAATTTGAAAGGTCTCTTGGCCCTAAGAAGATATGATCCCAGCACAACATGAGTAATGACTTTTTCACCATGGATGTCACCCTACCGCAACCCTAACCACCCCCCAAAACGTCTCTATTGCCCTCTTTCCTGCCCCTGTCTTTTCTCCCAACTTGAATTTGAGGCCTCATAAGCAGCATGATGCCATACAACCCTTATTCTTTTCTCTCTTTTTTTTGTCCAGGTTGATTGCGTCCTCAATTGTACTGTCTTTTCTATTCAGTCACAAATCATGGCAAACCAAGCCAACTTCTTACAGTAACTTCATCTCCTTAAATTCACTGGCAAAAAACACAGAACAACAGGATGAATTGAGAGAATATATGCTGTTGCTATAGATGACAAAACCCAGGTGTTTTAAATTTACTCTGTTACATACTTGAACTTAATAAAAAATAATGTTAATACAACTCATTAAAAAATCCTATAGCACACATTATTCATGCTTGTATTGATCTTAGATAGTAGTTGTAGATAGTAGCACTCTAAAATGAACAAATTGTTCCTGTTATCGATAAGTTTTTATTTTTCTTATTTATAGAACCTTTAGTTTTATAAAATCTAGCATTTAAATTCTATGCACTTTTTGGCCTTTGGAATTGAAGACAGTTTATCCTTTAAAAAGCAGTCAAAAAGCTTTGTTCTTTACAAATGTATTGGTTTAAGGAATGTTTGGGTAATTTGGATAAAAAATTTCATTTGACTTTTAATGTATTCATGCCTGTTAGTTTCACATACTTTATTTTGTTTTGTTTCACCCTAAGGAGTAAAAAGTCCCAAGGCCTACTATGTGGATATTATCTTTTTTCAAACTTTCCCAGAATAAAGCAGAACTTACAGAAGGTTATAAATTTAGGTCATCAGCTGAAATGATATATTAGATTATGTCATGCTTACGTTGACTTAAAAAACATATTTTTTTAATTTGATAATTGTACCCTTTTGGTATGCTTCTCTTTATAGAGTAAAATATTTTAGCTGGACAATTAATCAGTTAGTCCATCTGCTAAGATATGTAAGAATATTGGGTTATGTGTTTTTAGATTGTAATTATTGATAATGGAAATGATTTTTGTGACCAGATATATCTAAACTTTACAAAAAAGCTGCATTTGGAGTTCTTGTAAGAAAAACGGTGACAAACCTTAGTTCTTTCCATCTAAATTAGCTGTAGCACAAATCAGCAGATGGAAGAGGTGTGTTGCTGTGTTAATGTAGACTCTATAGTAAAACAAATTAAACATAATAATTTTACTGAAATTGAAAAGAAAAGACTCAAAGACTTAAAGATTGAAATCCTGAGTCTCATAAAAGTTTACTGTCTTTTCCAGTACATCAACTCTTTTCCTTAACTAATGTTGGTAATTTTAGAAAGCAATCCTTTTTACGTCCTCTGTTTGACCCTGAACCTCATTTTACTTACCCATGTTGAGACCCATTGTGATTTTTTTATTGTATTTTAAAACAAATGAGATTCCCCTACTCTAATTGTACTTTTTTATTTATACTATTGAACATTTTAAAGGTCTACTTACAAACCTCATGTCACTCTTTTTTTCTAGAACCCTGATGTACTTATTGTGGCAGATAAGGAAAACAACACTGGACGGAAGCAGCTGGTGAACACTCTCAAGATAAAAAAGCCTGATAGCCCAATTCCCTGCATCTCCTGTTTCCTGGATTTATTTATTTCGTTCTACGAATATCATGGTGTTATAGACCTTTACTGTCAGTTGTTTTACTGGTTCTCACATCTGGATCGGACTACTGGTCAAGACTACTTGTGATGGAAGGATCACCGGAATTACTGATTTAGGACATTTCCCACTTTAACCGATTGGTATCAGCAAGGAAAAATAAACACTGGGAGAAAATCCGCCACAAAACAACATGGGCCTGGTAAAAATCGCAACAATACAATTGAAATAAATATTAAGTGACAACCACAATCAGGAGCAACATCAGTAAAGACTGAAAAGATAAAATTAATAGATTTAATTATTAATAAGAACATGGATAAAAAGGTAATCATACCTACGCAGGATGTACATTTCGAGTCTGGTGTTTTATGTAACATGCTTACTCCACAAGGCTGTATTCTATCAATCAATCTTGAATAATATGGTTCTGTAAAATTCTGATGAACGCTGTTGTTCATTGAGCTAGAACTGGATCTGTATCATGACTGGACCTTGTTATCTCTTAATTAGAGTCCAACCTCTGGAAATTGCAAAGTTTACAGATAAAAACGCACTAATCAAGCCTCCTCTGCAGAGAATGGGACAAATCTGGACCTACTTGAGCCTAAACTGGAAACCTATGTTACATCAAAAAGGCATGACCTGTACTAGAAACATATCTTTCAATCTTCCCCTGCTCAAACTTTGTATACTATTCTTTTTTCTGGATGGGGTAAAGACCTTAAAGAGCATGATGGACTTTTTACACATCTCTTCTGAACCCTCTAAACAGGTGAGTAATAATTTGTTTGTGCAATAGTTTTCTCATCCTAAAAGCCAGCTTCAATAATTAGTATAACATTTGGTATACATCAGCAGCCACCATGGTATTTACTAATACTGGGTCTTGTCCATGGTTTTGACCATTCTTCCTCATTGAGTGTCTATCAGCTCCATTTCTTACACACTTCTCCTCCATTTGTCCTTCTGATCTCTCCTTTTATCCTGCCTACCTGAGGAAGTTATTGAACACTGTAAGAGTATTTCAAATTCTGGAAGAGAATATGGTTTTTGGCAAATGATACAGCCGTAAGGGAAGTTCTTTGCTTGTACAAGAGGGGGTCATTGAAATCTATTTAGTCAGATTAAACAGAGACGGGTGTCTGCAGATTTTAGTATCTCATCTCTAAATTGGGTATAACTATTCATTTTCATTTAAAATAATGAACAGCATATACATTTCTTCTTTCTTGTTGCATGGACAGATTTTTTACATTCATTAGACATTTATTAAAATTATGTGAGATAATAAAAAATGGGTGAAATGAGAAATTAGGTTTAAATGTCCAACACCTCTCCATTTTTCATCAACTAAAAGAGCTACTCTTCTCAAATAATTTGCAGTTTAGAATTGCCAATTGCCATGTGTTGTCAATAGCACCCCTGTTGTTTTAATGGGTAATTAAATAACAATTTCTGTTTTATCTGCTGAGCATACAAGAAAAGAGTGTTTATTATATGTTTATTATCAAGCCAAGTGTTTCACCTTCTTTCATCTTATATATTTATTGAACATACAAATGAATATATGGTTTCAAGATGTAGTTGCCTCTAGTCTAGGTTAATGCACATAAACCCACATTTTTGTGCAATAACCTTAAAGTGCAGAATGACAATCGAAGTTGTTTATTTAGCATTATTCAGGTATGTAAATGAGAATCCAAATAAATATTTTTTTTATAATAGTGTTGAATAAATACGTAAAGATTAAGAAAAAAATATGTGTATTCAAGTACAACTTCCAGCTTTTTTTAAACCAGCAACTGCTTATAAGTTTCCTGAGCTAACTCATTATGTTTGCTACTCCATCCTTCCATTGGGGTTCTAAATATTATTTTACATACTCTAAAGTTACTCTTCCAATTCATGGCCGGTCAATCATGATAGTTAGAATGAAAGGTTAAACTCTGTTTTGAATATAGAATTTCAACTTACTAAACTGGAATTCCATATATTTAACACAAAGTCAATCAATGCTTTTTCAAAACTCATTTTTTATAAACTATTGGATTATTGTAATCCTCCCTGGAGGCAAACAGTCTGTTGCTCTGCTAAGGTGTCAAACAACAACAGCCTACATTTCATCTGCAGTGTTGGGTTTTATTTTCCTCTGGACAATATTAAATACATTCTATGTCGGCTTTAGTTTAGGACAGCTTGCTGATCAATCAATCGCACTGATATTATGATCATCGATTCGGGTATTGGTAATTTTGGTAGTGTGGGTGGGTATTTTTCTGTTGAAAATAAAACCACATGAAGGTTTGATCATTTCAAAGTATTAGGTGCTCTATAATGTCCGGGACATTTTGGAGCAATGATTCAGCTCATCAATTCATTGTTAAATCTACAAAGTCTACCTGAGTCTACCAAACTCAGGGATCTAAAATATAAATTTAATTTCTTTAAAAATATAGATATATATTAGACAACATCTATAATTTATTGACCCTCTTACAGCATTGTATCTGGTTCAAGGAAATAAGCAGTTTAGTCAATATCCTAGATGAATTATTGTGTCTCTTTCTGCAACGCCTCAATCCTCTCAAAGATATGATATAACACTGTTTCTTTTATAACACTTTAAAACTCACTTTTATCATTTATCTATCATTTCGTTTATACAGCACTCTAAACAGCCAGGTTCTGTAGCAATTTCCAATACTGGCCACTTTCCTATATGGAGAGGCCGGTGAGTAACTGTCCAATCTGTACCTTTTCCTATAAATGTTTTTTATAGGCTAGTACATTAAAATTTTTACTATGAGCACTATAAGCACTTACAACACATTAAAATATTAACATTTTTATCTGTCAAAAAAAGAGGAATGAACTATATGCATTCATAGAACATGAAAACATAAAATCCTCTATTTAAAAAGTAGTGAAATTTAAATTGTTGTGTGTCAAATTAGAACTATTGCAATAGAATATTGCTAAAAAGGTAATACTGAAAACAAGTGATCTCACACACTACCCAGTTAAATAAATTAAACGTTTTTTTTTTTACATATGGTCAACAACAGCTCAGTGATTCAGAGACCTCCTTACAGACTAAACTTTTCATTTGACTTCATTTGGAAATCCATGTCACAGTCTGCATATACAGTGGAGTGACACAAATTACTACACACATATACATCCAGTGATGAGTTACCACAGACCGTGATGAATTAGGGTGTTTTGCATCTGCTGGATGTGTTCCACTGGGTTTTCTGAAGGTTCACTGTAGCCATCTACAAATACCTTTTACGGCATCTCAAGCATGTTTCTGCTGACCACCTTCATGAAGACAAAGTACCAAAAGCTGGTTCAATTACCATTGTGTTGTTGTCCTTTATATGCCTACATACTTACATTGTATTATCAAGAGGAAGATGAATATCAAAGCAAAATAGGCTTCAGTTTTATCTCATTAAAGCCTTAAGCTGATTGCCTCGCTGTCATGCTGCATTGATGTAGTAATTCATATAAAAGGAGGCCAAAGCAAGTCATTTTTCCATACTAAAGGATTTGTTTTGAAAACTATGATTTAAGGTGTTAGAAATATCCTTCCTTATCGATCTGATGTTATATTCAGGTTTCCTAAAACACAGAATTAAAAACACACACAGAGATGTAATTTGAGTAGAGATTATTAAAAACAATGTAAAAACTGCACTGTTCTCTCTTAAAATTACTTTGTATTTCCATCTTCACTTTAAATCACAAAGCTGAAAGAAGATCTGGCATAAAGTTTGATGAAGATGAAGATGCCTTTCTGACATAGTTCGTTGTTGTAACCTCCCACTATACAGTTTACAACTTTCAGTCTGTATGAAGAGATGAGGGGTTCCCTTCAATAGGTCTTTATTCCTTTTAACTGAATTTAAGCTTCTATTTTTGTAACTAGGTTTTATATAAGATCCAACGTAAAAGATGGCGAATTAACAAGGATTATATTTTTTTATGTGTTTATATTGCTACAGTTATGAGCTTCTATGGCAGCATAAATTAAATCACCATCTTGCTTGTTTAAGAATGTCAATCGTCCTGTTTAAATGTTTTTACTCAACATCAGGTTGTCTTTAGGCCTCCTGTCACCAAACGGAATAAGGAGATTATCACTTAACTAAGGAAGTGGAAGCAGGCCCATATTTAGTTTTTTCCTGATGACAGCAGCCATCTGTGAGCTTTGTGCAGAAACAAGTACCCCTACCCCCCTGAAGCCGGTTTGCTGTATTCAAGGAAGATAAAGCGGAAGAGTGAGATCTTAACGTGAACTAGGTCCAACTACACAAATTGATGGATCTTGCTTTGACATCAGTTTAAGCTGCATGTCTCATCTGATGTCTGATGTGGCATTGACATGACTAGATATTAATGGGCACATAGTGTGTTTAGGTAAAAGTGGCGGAGATTTCTGTCAAATACACTCATGGTGTGACTGCCATTTTGTATCAAATTTAGTTTCGGATACTTAAGTCACTTCAGTCAACTTTCCAGCTGAGTGGTCAAGAATGATATTGTTGCCAAAAGTTAGTAGTACTTTCAAACTCTTTAAAGAAAATAAATGTTGTTTTTACTCATATCATCAAAGAGTCTTCTGAGATCACAGTAACAAAATTGTAGAATTTAACTTTTTTTAAATTTAATTTGGCAATAAATACTCGACATCCCTGTCCAGCACATAGCAAAAAGTATAGAATCGCTGCACCTGGGATATCTTGAATTAGTTGGTTATGTCTGTTGCAAGATTAACAAATAGCATATATTTCTCAAAAAAAGCCTAAACATGTTACTTAAAACATGTTTTTTTTTCCACATATTTTATCAGTTAAATTTTAAATTGTAAAAGACAACCTAAAACCAAAACGACTATACTGTTATTAACATCCCACAAAAGTATGTTTGAAGTTATTTAAATAAAACAATTGCACATATTTTGCAGTCAACTTGACTTGTCTTTAACAACAAAATTCAACTGGAAAACAAATACTTTTATATATATATTTATATATATATGTGTATATATATATATATATATATATAGTTTTAGTGAAGTAGGTTATATAGTTTTGATGGGAAAAGGTATGGAATACAACGAGAGGAGGTGGAATTTAAAGAGTAGCAGAGAGATGACAGAGGCAAGGGAAGAAGAGGAGGAGAGGTGGAAGAAATAGGAACAGAGGGGAAAGCAGGAGAACAGTGAGTGGGATGTGTGGCAAATTGCTCAGTGTGCATCGAGCTCCAGCTGTATTGTGCTGTGAGGTGCCTTGGTTCCTCTGAGAGAAAACAAGGTACTATGAATAATAGATGACAATGGATGCATACGTGGCATGTTTATTTTTAAAAGCATTTATTTTGTGACCCTCTTTTAAATCTCTAAAAAGAATCTTGTGATGTTAGATGTACAGATAGACATAGATACAGTTTCATATTCTAATCTGTTACGGGCAGATAAATGTGGGTTTGAAAGAAATTAGACAGTATTCTGAGAATTATTTCTAATTCCAAATCTATAATACATTTAACCCAAAGTCAGAATCATACTGTTTTAACCATCAGAATCCATTTTTATTGCATATGGATTTATAATGGATTATACTACAAATAAATCGAACATAAAGACAAAATTATTTAACACATTTTCAACACAACTTTATTTTTCATGTCTTAGAATTCTGAGCAATTATTTTCTAGACTAGTATAATTTAACTTGCACAAACGACTTAGCTGGTGCTGTTTCTATCACAGTAAAAGTTGTTGTACGTCATCTAACTGTATAATAGTCATAGATGTGTATTCAACATTTAAAGTAAGAATTAGCGGTTTTAGTTCAGCACAAACTCTTATCTCACTAGTCTAAATACTATGATATTCTGTTTGCTCTCCCCTCCAGTTTCTTGAGGCTAAGCAATCAAATAACCCTCTCCCTAGAGCAGACAACCCAGCATTAATTGCAGTAAAATAAAGTACTTACTAACATAAAGGAATATTAACACTTCAATTAGAAACAATGAACGCCTAATGATAATCCATTACATATCAGTACGCTGCCCCCCAACAATAAGTTTTTCATCAGAAGCTGCATGCTAGATGGGAAAATTGCCTGTACTTGTAAAGCGCTTTATCAAGTCCTGAGGACCCCATAGCATTTTACACTACAAGCAGTCATTCACCCACACACACTAACACACTGGTGAGAGTAAGATACTGCATTGTAGGGCCCCAGTGAGTTGAAATCCATCCTTTTTTTTCAGGTTGTAAGATCAGCTATTCAGCAAGGTGGGGCCCCTCTTAAGCAGTTCAGTTAGAATTAATATTTGTCTCAGTCCTGAATTTGCCAGCTGGTCTCAGGCATAGGAGTATGCTGACTTCAGCCATTCCTGATGTTCATACATGGTGGTTTCTCTGGGGAATCAGATTATTTCTCAAAATCCAGCTCAGCAGAGGCCCTAAGCTCTATTCCTAACATAAGCAAGGCAGCAACTGCTAATGTTAGGTAAGGTTAGTATAAGGCTAAGAAAATCACAGATTTAAACAACTATCCAAAACTGAATTTTGATATGAATGGATGAGTGGTACATGAAAACAATTTGAAAATCATCTCCAACAAAATATACGGTCAGATTGTTAAAAAAAAAAAAAAAAAAAAAGATTATTCGGTCTTTCAGTTGACAGATGTACAACTATTCTTTAAACTCGTTTAGGTATTTTGTCAGGGCTTTCTTCATAGATAAAAATACAATAATGTACATTTAAATATCATAACCAATACAAATATAATATTAAGAGTAGCAATAATACAATCTCAGAATCCTAACTTGTTCACTTTGCTGTTGGTGTGTGTCATATGAAAGGATTTAACACTCTCACTGACCTAATTGCAGTAAAATATTGTGAAGCTTCCAGGTTTTACTGCTATCATGGGTGTAAGCAAATTTCTAAGATCAATCGTTCTGTATGTAAACAGCAATGATATTTATCTAGGTCTCATGTGCCAGTTTCAGTTGTCAAATGTCAGTGACATTAATTTAAACCAGCATGCTTGAAATCTGTATTCCTTAGATCCCCAGACATGTCAGAAAAGAAATTTCAGATTTATATGTTAAGCAGTTTGTTAATTATTAATAATATGTATTCACTCAACCAAGATCTATTGTGACATGAACAAAACACTTGTCATGTAGACATGAGATAAGGGAAATGTAGATTAAATATTTTTGCAGAGCACTGGGTTAATTTTGTTTCATGTGAGCGTTAATTTCTCTTTGGGATGTATAAAGTATTTTTGATTCGATTTAAAACAAAATCCATCCAAATACAGAAAAGCAAAGTGTTGATAATATGTGGGAATGAGATTAAAAGAAATTATGATCATTTTTTAGAAAAGGGAACAGCAGGAAACAAATATTTGTCTGATGAACGAACTTTATTTGTGTACAATCAACATAACCAAAAGAGGTTTACCAACAAATTACAGAAATTCTCTGTAACAGTTTGTGGGTCATCTTTATATGCATTTGCTTGTGTATTTTTCTATTTTGTTAAAATTAAATAGCAAATGGTTAGATTGGTCATAATTGAGTCACGTAATTTAACTGTTTAATTAAAGTAGTGTTACAATTTATAATAAAATATATCATAACATTTGATTAAATCATAGTTGTCCATTGTGCATGGAAAAACAGCTTAGTAAGTGCCTTAAGGCCTTTTTAATTTCATCAAGCTGCTTTACAACTCAACAGTTTCCTTTGTTTATGGCCACACACCGTAAAGAGGTGTTCATAGTATGGTAATGATGTTTCAACTCTGGTATATGACCACGTCTCTATAACTTGTGTCTTACAATTACAGTAATTTGGAGCTTTGCCCTGATGATACATGATGCCGCCCCCCCAAACACTCAATTTAAATGTATTGTATGTACAACATATTATGTGAACAGTGCGGATTTTAGTAAATACATTTGGTTATATTTGATATGAGGGAGTGAGTAGTAATTTAGATGGTTTGGATGGCCGCATCTGTTACCAACCATCATGCTGGAGCGTTTTATGCTCAGAACAGCAAAATTATCATCAATTAGTAATTTCAGCCTGTGGTTGGGATGAAGTAGCCACAATTACATCAATAACCATGTAAATAACATACTCAAAATTATATTTAATGATAAATGGAATTGGCAGCAAGAGCAGCATGTGTGTAATGAAAAGAAAGAGTCAGAAAATATAATAAACAAATAGCTACAAATTTTGAAAGCGCAGCATTAGTTGAATTATAAGCCCTGCAACTTGTTTCCTTTGCTGCTGCACAAATTATTTAAATACCTCTTATCAGTCAGACCAATCTGGAACTGTTTTATGTTTACTGCAGCATCTACATAAACATGCAAATAAACTAATAAATAAAGAAAATGCGTGGTGTCACTCATAGAAGTGTTGCATACATCGATATCACTGTAAACATAACACAAATTTCACTAGGGACCTAGTTTAGATGCCTTTGTCTTGTTACATGTTTTAGCAATTTGATTATGGGTAATAATTTTTTAATAGTTTTTATCAGAACTAAACATCTCATAACCTTTTCAAAAGGTTAGGCTTTGTTTGTATGTGTAAATTATCATTCTGTGGTCGGAAAACAGGTTGTTTATGTAGATAAGGCCCAATGACACCAGAGGTCTTGCATAACATCCATCAACCTCATGCTTTGAAGTACAGAAATCCTTTAGAAACAACATAAATCTCAGATTACTTGCATCTGGTTTACACTTGGCTCTTTACAGGCCTAATTTATGACAATTTCATATTGGCTTTGCTATGAAACTAAATGAGCAATAATTTTAACTTATGGTTTAATGTCAAAATGTTGAAACAATCCTCGAATATGTAATAACACATGTAACATCAAACCCACGCATACAGCAGTCACATGCTTGCTACATTTAAACTAAAAAATCTGAATGATTGAGAACAACAGTGATGTACAGCTTTTGTTCCATTTGCAAATATTACAGAACTCATGTGTAATTCCAAGTTAACAAAACGTGAAATAGAAGGAGAACTAAATGTCATATGCGGGATACAAAAAGCTAAGAATATATGACCAGTGTAAAGTGCATCATTCCACTACAAATCTGCACATTTAGCTCAGAGTCCATTTGAAAGCCCTCCCTCTATCAGGGCCCTTTCTGGAGCAGAGATCTGTCTGATTTGGCCCTTGTTCCTACAGTGAAAATGCAGAGAGGAGAAACCTATCCCTAAAAATACATCCTGGTTCATGAAAAGGTCCCTGAGGCCCAAATGCACTTTTAGTTAAATGGTTCTCAAATTGTCAGACTTCAGGATCCAATATCAATAAAACCAATTTAGATTTGGATTATTTTTTTTTAAATAGAAAACATTACAACCAGCGCGATGAGCTGTAACAAAAAACAAAAAAAAACAAAAGAGACATGGGGTTTGGAAGATTTCAGCTATTTAATTGAGCAGACCTAACAATAGGAAAAATAAAAATAAAAAAACCAGCAGGCAGCCCCATGACAGGTGGATCAAGGAGGGCTGCAGGGTCTGCTTAAAAAATGCAGGGGCTGGGTCAGGGAGAAGCTGGACCACACAAGCTAGAGTGCAGCCGCTTATATACCCAGGAGACGCTGGGCCCTAATTGATCTTGGATGGTGGCACTTTCAGTGTGCCTGAGAAAAGGAAAAAAAACACATTAAAGACAGATACGATATTTACACCTAATAATTTGGGGCTGTCACATCCCCACCCACAAAAATGCAGGTTCACCAATGGGAATCCTGCACACACCAAATACAAACCCATCTATATACATACGCAATATTTATTTTTATTTATCTACAACTGACAGAAGGTTTGCTAATCTCAGTCTGGTCAGCACAGCATCACCTGCACATCCTCAGCAACTGGTGCTCATTAGTAGCATAAACTATGTCAAGTATGTTCCCTTGACATACAGTATGTCAAAGGAGACGGACTGCACAAAGAGGAACTAATAAACAAGACACTAATTAGAACATTTAAATTAGTAAAGAATGTGAGCAGATTATGGTCTGCGTACACAACCATAGGAAATCCTCCATGAGAAACACTTTGAAATGTTGCAAGGGAAAAAATTTTATAATCATTATTTTATATCACCGAATTGTTTAGTTGGTGTTCATTAAATGTTTTGGTAAAAAGAAAAAACAGAAAATAACTTCTTTGCAGAACCCTATGCCATCTAAGTGTGTCAAAACTCTCAATGTAGCTGGCATCCCCATAGAGTTGGAATGGATAATAAAGGCCAAGTGCATCCAAACAGCCGCACATGAGGAGCTTTTTCCCCAGCTCCAATACCTGTTGACAAAGAGAATAGCACTCACATTTAGTATCCTTGGAGAGCAAGCATGTTAACATGGCTAGTACAGAGAACACATTTTTATCAAAACTCTGATAGTAACCAAAAGATCAACAGGTGTTACTTGTAAAGCATCTGATTAAATGCAGAGGCAGTTGACAAATCCAGGGGACCGACGGGAATACAGAATCCAGGCAAAGAACCAGGTCAGACACATTAAGGCAGATTCTGGCTGACAGGTGTAAGGGTGGGGCAAAAGGCAGAATTCCAGAGGCATAAACAAAGTTGATACCTCACTAGTAAAGAAACTAGTGAGGTATCTGACGAGGGCAAAGTGAGATAGGAAAATAGGTAAATAACATTAATTCTTTAGATATTAACTCACTGAAAGCCTTCAAAAATTAGGTGCCATCTCCCTGTAAGAGAGCCAGGTAATCAGGTGCAAAAATGAGGTTGATTAGCAGCTGGCTGGCATCTAATGAATACCAAGGAAGAGCCAGAATTTTCAGCCAGACACAATAGTTATAAGACTAGGAAACCCTGAGAGGAAAGAAGGGTTAGTGGCTGAAAAAGAACTCACAGCAATCGCAAAAACAAAGCCAAAAATCATTTTTAGATCCTGTCGAGTAATGGGAAAGCTGAAGTTCAGGTACTCAGTAAATTTTGCTGGTAGTGGGGGAATAACATCCCAGAGGGATTCAGTGGAGGATCTTCAGGTTCACTAACTCACCTTGGCACATCTCGGTGGTCAGAGGGTAAGAGCTTGGGTCAAAACCTTGAAGACAGTACTAGAAGAAAAAGATCAGGGATGAACAGAATTGTGGTCTGGATGAGAAGACAGATTCAGGCTGACAGACCCACAGCCAAGGCAGGAGGCAGAAGTTGAAAGGCAGAAACAAGGTTTATATCCAGAACACAGAAGCGAATGAGGTACCCGACAAGGGCAAGTTAGAACAGAGAAATCCATGAAGCAAACTTCATTTTCTTGAACAGAAGAACTGCTGTCCATTGAGATATATATCTTGGTCTCTACTATTAGAAGAAAAATTTAAAAGCAGAATATGTGAACATAAAGAAAGATAGAGTGGATGAGAACAATTTATGCAATGTACATCCCATTTTGGATTTCTTTTTAATGAACAAACTAGCAAATTTAAATGAAATGATTTTTGGAAAACAAAATTGAAAATCTGAATTCATGAATGAATGCAACTTTAGGAGCCTGTTTTTGCTGGTTTGTTTTTCCTGGAAGTAAATACAGATTGATAGGGACATGAAAAGTCATTGGAGGTATCTCCGTCATGTATATTTCTGCAATTTCTGTTACTGCTTATATTTGACATTAACTTTTTTAAGAATCTAAAGTGGTAAACGTTTTCTTGGAAAAACTATATTTAAAAAAAATAATAAATAATAAAAAAATAAAAATAAATAATCATTTGCCAAATATCTATGCTTTCCTGTTGTTCATAAATACAATAGACACCAATAATTAATGAATACATTTTTTTTTTTTCTTGTATCGAGATATTTTAGGTATCGTGCCAGCTAAACTTTTTGATTTGAAAACCAATCACCATGTAGCACTTAAGTTGGGTGCATGTTCAAGTACCTCTGTGGATTCTTTTTTTTTTTATTTCTTTTTTTAAACTTTTTTAGACATATACTTTCTCACTTCTAAATGCTGTGAAGCTAGAGTTTTTGCTAATTATGCTTTTGCTTATTGCAATTTTTTTACTTTCTGACACTTCTTATTTTGCAAAACCATGGAAGCAAGTTAGTATACAACGGGAGCAGCTGTTTCACATCACAAAACTGAACAAATTTCTCCACTTCACCTTTTGCATCCCAAAAGTTTTCAGATGGAGGCACTGTAAATATATTGCGGATTTTTTTTAATTTTTTTTATTAAATATGCATCACAACAAATGTCTTAAAGTAAAAAAATCTAAGTGAGAACTATTCCAAACTAGACAGAATATTTGCACAAAAAGTTATTTTTCTAATATAAACAGAATAAAACCTTTTAAAACCAAAATTATAATAGTTATTCTAACTATTATCACCAAAGCAGGCTAGAGTCTGCTTCCTCCAGCTACTCATTATGAGATAACTCAAAACCTTGTTTCCACCAAAAAGGACCAATCACAATTTGTTTGACCTTTAATCAATTGAGTATCAAATTGCAGTAAAACTGCCACTGGAAGACCAGATTTCCTCAAGGTTAACAAGGAGGATTAAGGGCTAACCAACTGGCTCTCATCAACATCCTTCATAAATCAGTGGCCACTTCACAGTGTCTAAAAAACATTTAGCAGATCAGTTTTTAAAGTGACTTTTGCAATTCAGGGCCAGTAAAGGTTTACCTTTACCAACTAAATCAAAGTTGCAGAGCCTTGTGTAGTTTTTAAACAATCCACATTTATGTACTAAAATATGTGACAAAACTGCTTTGACAGTTAGATGGTAGTTTGTTTAAGCAGTCTTATTTTACTCTGGATTAAATTAAATTAAATTAGTGTTCCTTTATGTGTCAGGGGATTTTAATGTTGTGGTGAGGACTTTGGATTCAGTTTGGTATAACCGAACTGAATCAAATAACTTAGGAACGACTTGTCAGGGGGAAAAAAAAAATTTCAAAATAATAATAATAATAAAATAATTTATCTGTTCTGCGAAAATGTTTTTACCATTACACATCTGTTCTATTTAACATGTTCCTGTTTGCTAGAAATAGTCACGTATTGCTGTGACTGTGGTTGTTGGTTTACACAGTATAAAATTGCAATCACATTAAATAATTTCTTAACCAACTGTGTTTTAAATTGTATGAGATTTAAATAATTTTACGAATCAAAAATACAAACTGACAGTCTTAAGAAATCAAAACCCTTTGGGTTTTGATTTGAGTCGTCTGTGATAAAATCAAAACACCTCTGTGCATGCTGAGTAATTTTTCCCCCTTCTCATTTTTTTTTCAGATCCAATTCCAAGAAGAAAAGCCACTTGCTGAGACCCAAGCATAACAAATGAAGGATTCAGAGATTAGAATCTTACGTAGCAGGGTACCGGAAAACATCAGTCATTTTTGACATCATATATCACATTATAATAGAGTCCCTTCACTACATGTCACAAAATGGTTTCTTGTGAAAAACAAAATGACTTTAAGTTCATCCAGGATCTATGTTACAAATATCATGACTGTTATCATTTAGGCACAATGTGTTTTCATTATCTGATTGAGTACATACACAACATTGGTGACAATTACACACGTCTCATCTATTTCTTTTTTTTAAACTCAACAGTTTCACCTCTAAAATATTGCTTTAGGCCAATTCTCAGTATTTTCCAGGCTTCTCTTTCAGATAATCTCCTTCAATTTTAGTTAGATTTAAAAGAAGAAATAGGATTACTGACCATATCAGATATATATAGCCTCATGTGTGCACCTATTTGCACTACCTGTGGTTCTGTGGTTTCACCATAAATGTGGCCATCTGGTATCATAATGTAGGTACAATGGTAGGCAAGGAACTGGATGGAGAACAGTGAAAAACACAATAGCACAAGCACAACACACAAAAAAAGGAAAAAGAAAAGGTATAATTGGATAGTCTTCACTTACCCCCTCATGTATTCCTCTCACTTTTATCGGGGGGCTTTATATTTTGTATTTGTACATAATCCAATTCAAAATCTATAGTTTTGTACATGTAATTTTTATGGTGTGTGGATATTTTCTAATAAAAGTAACAAAATGAGTTATTTTTGGTGTGTGGCTGCTTTATCCTGTTTTAGTTTAATTACTGTTTTTGTGTTATAGTTAATAACTGGTTTGGTTCAACTGCATGCAAAGGTGTAATTACACCATTGTAAAACACTGGGTAATTGCCACATGCAACATGTGTTTACTATAATTTACTATGTGTAGATATTGTTCAGGGAAATTATAAAAGGTTCAAAAGTAATTGTATGTTTCTCATACTTTACTTGTAAGTTCAAAAATTGGCTTTTTTTATTTTACGCTGTACATTCTAAAAACAATAAAACAAAAAAGACAACAGATATTCTCGTGATTAAAGTGTGTATTGTCGAATTGACAGTGTAAACCTGAAGAGTTTGTTAATTCACAGAAAATTAGTGCAAACTTAGAAATTTGTATTTTACTTTAAAATCGGTTGAACATCAAGAAAACAAAACATATATAGAAAACATATTTCATAGAGTACTTGCAAATGTTTAAATAGTAAAAAGACTACAATTAACATGTTGCAATTCATAAAAAAATTCAGAATAATCCTAATTTTAAAACAAGGACCACTAGTTTTGATAGTCCCACATTAATTATACCAGTCTTTAGAAAGTTTTAATATTCCTCTGCCAGTAAAAGTGAACAAATACCTGAATAGTAAATTCTACCTTGGAAGTGTCAACCCTATTAGCGTCGTAATGTGACATCGTTGATGCTGTAGCAATTTTTTGACAGGAACAGCTTCCTGAGTTAACAGTTTATTAGGTTGAAATCGCTCTATACAGAACATTCCTACACAACATGACTAATAGTGAAGGTACCAGATGTACCAATGGTAGGTGAGGTTGGTTAGATTATGTGCAGGCTGTT
>JAVLVB010000580.1:442810-469966 GCA_032876305.1 Orestias chungarensis | reverse complement strand
GAGCAACTGTGTCATACTACAATTTCTTTAATGAAAATACATTTCCAAAGAGTGTTCTTAAAACCTTGTTTATTGTTTATGATTAACATGTTAAGATAAGGCAGTTCAGAAGGCAAAAACAGGAACTAAATCACTGCAAGCGAAATGTAATTCAGAAAGTGACTGTTTAGTTTAGACTCTTGGTATAAATAGTAAGCAAAATGTGTTAATTGTTTTCTAAAGTTAAAAGAAAACAATTTTGCCCCATGCTGAGCAACATCTACATATTGCATGGACTTACTAAACATTTAGGAATTTATAATGAAATTAACATAAGAGGCAATCAACACTTGGCTTTTCATTTTGGAATTACTTTCACTACAAAGAAGGAATTATTACAGTCTGCATGTTACACATTAGTAAGCAATGACCTTTTCAACCACAAGCTGTTGTGATTAATGTTTGTACAAGGCATGCATTTACCAAAAATTTGGGTTAGGAAGACAGGCTCTCTCTCACACACACACACACACACACACACACACACACACACGCACGCACGCACGCACGCGCACACACACACACACACACACACACACACACACACACACACACACACACAAACACACACACACATAAATGTAGCTTGCCGAGAATGAATGTAAGGCTTAGTTATCAGTTTAATTTGAAGCATTTTGAGATAATTTTTTTATATTTTATGTGAAAAGCATAATACTGTAGATGATTTCTTCATCAAGTGCTTGTGTGTATTCAAGTGTTTATTAATAAATGTGTAATGGCTTTAAATGCATACATAACATAAAATATATAAATAAATTGACAGTTAGGCATATTTTATGACTAGTTAAATTATTTATCTTCTAGTACATATAAATATATGTAACCTTTAACTTTAAATTCCTAATAAAAGCATACATGTGGTTAAAATATAGACACTGTGCTGCAAAGTTGTACGTTTTATAATGTAAAAGCAATATCTTTTAAATATTTCTTTGTACTTTTTTCAACTATGCTAAAATTGCATAACCTACCAGTAGGACTACAATGTAAGTATAGTACCACAGGAAAAAAGGGTCTTTCAATGTTAGCTGTATTTAAAGACCCTGGAGAACCCTAAATAAATTGAGATTTTTATTGTTTCTTTTATGTACCATGCTTTGCCTTCAATGTGGCAATTTTTTGTTATATAATCGTGGTACAATTTAATTCAGATCAATTCAGCCTCTTTAAACACTAATTCCGAACATGTTATTCCAAGGCACTTTACAGGAGAATTAATTTCAATCCAGTTATATGCACATTCCAGTTCATCACAGTCATTAACAACTAACCAAGCCTATTATTGAGATTATTAAAATTATCTTAAAATTATTATTTTTTTATTATTATTGAAAAGAAATCCAGGAGATGGCATTGGTCCACTGACTAACAGCATTAAATTCTCCTGTACCAGCATGCCAAAAAAGGAGATCATAACTTGCGTTGTATCATTGACTTTACAGCAATCCCTCATACTAAGGATGAGTGTTTCAACAGTGGATAGGAATCTCATCTCATCTCACTTTAACAGGAAGACACCTCCAGCAGATCCTGACTCAGTATAAGCTGCCATCTGCAACGACTGCTGGGGGATAGACAGAAAACACCAAAAGAAGCAGACAAACTTATGTAAGTGTGTTCTCTGAGTAAAACATAAAAAATTACAGTAGGCAAACTTTGAGTTGCTGGCACAGTATCTAAGTCGATGTCCCTTCTATGAAGGTGTCACAGCTAACAAAACACCAGACCAGGTGTAGCATCTATGGAAAGGAAACAGATACAGAAAACAGAAAGTTAATAATTGAAATATCAGTAATTGGTGCAAATTGGATAGAAGAAAGTGGCAGACTATGGGAAAGTGCTCAGCTTAAAGCAGCTGTATAAATATAGATAGCTCAGGATAATCTAACCCAGGGCTCCCCAACCCTGGTCTTCAGTCCGACTGAATGTGACACAGGAATCTTAAAAGCTTGCCCTGCGGAAGAGCAGGAACCGAGAAGGCGAACGGTGAGGATGTAGGAACCTGAGGTCCAGCGGCCTGCAACTGACCACCTTGGAGTCTGGTAGCCTGCGACTGATAGGCTTGGAATCAGCCGGCCTGCAACAGAGCAGAGGCTTGCACTCTTAACTTTTTTTTTAACCTATGTTAGATACAAAAATAATGATTTTTGACACTTTACATGCTAATTTTTTTCAAAGAAATGCCAGTGATTAGTAACTCACGTATTTGCACCTGAGTACATCTTATGTAATGCTGCAATCTTCCGTTTGAATGTTCACAACTACTACTGCTATTAGCTTAGCATGCTAAAGTAATTGACTGTTGTCTAATGGTGATGTAATCAGTCAAATTAAATTAAAAAGACTTTATTCATCCCAATGGGAAGTAAAATAATTAATAAATTAAATAATATAATAATAAGTTTATCTTAAAAATGTATTTTACATTAGGTTACTTTTAAATTAATTTTGCACAAACAAATACATTTTAAATATACAGACAAATAAAATTTAGAACAATGAATTGAATAACAAAAATAACAGAAAATCTAAACATAAAATCCCACAATAAACCATATCCAAAACGTTAGTTGCTAATTTGTGAAAGTTTAAATAATCCTCTAGTTCTTCTTGTTGTCTAATATTTCTTACTTATTCTGTCCTGTATCTCATTGTCTTTGTGGTTTTATTTCATATCCATCCTGTCTCTGTGTACACACATTTCAGAAAGACTTTAAAAGATATGCAATGCACATTCCTGCATTCTATTTATGTTTTTCTGCTTTGGTCTCTTTCCCACCTGTACACTGTATTTCCCCTAGCTTTTGTCTTTTTTCTTTTTATGGCAGACTTGACAGAGTAAAAATGGCTGTAGTATAGTGAAAGGGACAATAAAACATACCTCTGCTAATGAAAGCAGAAAGGTGGACTGACCGCTCTAAAATCACGTCTGCACCAGGAAAAGAAATACAAGATGTATGAAGGAGGATGAACCAATCATCCTATGAGCCACAGCTCTGGACAAATGTGGCATGTAAGGCCTCACTTTCAAAAACGGATTCTAATATTAAAACGTGATTCATGTTTTGCTTTTGGAGCTGTATATCCAGTTCTGAGTAAGCTTGCCACAGGCATGTGTCAGTGTGAAGGGAAAAAAAAGTCTAATGCACTATGATGAAGGATAAATTTCCTTTTGAATTAAATGCTAGTCTTTGCATTTGTAAATGTTTAAAAATTGTACCTCAAGGGAGTTTGAATAAAACAGGAGGCATCAGAGTTGATAACAGTACCTTCAAATTAAAATAATCATGCATTTAAAAAATAATCAGTGTTGCTGAATGTATTCATGAGGCAGACTTATGTCAACATCATTTGCAAATTATTAAAAACAATATCATAACTTCATCCTTAACATGTTTAAATTTTTTGTTTATATTCTCAATCCATACTGTAGTACGTACAGATTTACAATTTGGCTTTTTTTATTTTATGCAGCACATTCTGAAAAAACAATTTTGGGGGTTGGTTAAGTGCAGTGGCGGATCTAGGGGGTGGCTACTTGGGCTACAGCCCCGGATGTTTCCCTTAACAGAATTCTGGAATTCACCAGAGAATGGCAGCTTTTGGAGGAAAGCACCATGTAGCCTTCCTGTGTAGAAGAAGTTTTCCCTCTCGTGGCCACCAGCTAGGGATCGAGCACCGCCGCAACAAATTTTAAACAGATAGGCCAGCGGCAGATATCCAAGCCCAGATCCTGAACCTAAAAATTTTTGGGGGTTTTTTGTGCGAGGCAGCAAAAAAAGAAGAATAAAAGAAATCGGCATCTGCACACTCAGGGCTAAGCCCCTGATCTCTTGGAATTTAAGATCCGCCCCTGCTTAAGTGTATCATTAGAATACAAGAATTTCCTAATTATTTTCTTTTTAAATATTTTTTTAAAAATATTTTTCCTATATGTTTAGAGATCACAACTTTTCTCATGCAGTTTAGGATGTCTGAAAATTTTAAGCACCCACTGAATGTGAAAACCAAAAGGTTTTACTTTCATTTAATATTTTCCTCAAACGTAATGTGCCTTCAAGCATACTACTCTACACTCAAAAGCAAATAAGTTTATAACTCCTTTTTTTAAATGGAAGGGTTCTCTGTTTTATCAAGGTACCATCCCCATGGACATGAAAACAAAACAGGTTGAATCCCAGAAAAAGTTGGTAGTCTTAGTTGCCAGTCTTTATTGTTTTCCTTGCATTCAAGGTTTGGCAAGTTCATTACTAGCCTTAAATGTGTTGTCTTTAAGGACTAGTCATGTATCCTATCAAGTGGCTATATTTGTTTAAAACTACGTACAATTGTGTATTATTTTAGCATAAATTACATTACGCTGTTAGCACGTGTTTGTGCTGGACCCCAAAACGACAAACTTTAAATTGAAAGAATTACTGTTTCATTACACATCTAACAAACTATTCAGCATTTGTGATACATGCAAGTATAAATACACATCTTGTATATGGGAGTAAGTTGTTAAATTCTGTACTACACGTGGACACAAAACAAAGTCTTAATTTGTCAAAGTGTCATAAACTTCGGATTTATAGCTGTTTTGTTGTGGAGCCTAGCAGAGGTGGAAACAGGATATTGAAAATTAAAGCTTTATAGTAGGCTGATGTTCAGGACAGCAGAACACGGCAAAAACGTAATGGAACAAAAATACATGGAATACTTAACTAAGTAACTTGAGGAGCTAGGGACCAGAGGGAACCACTGGAGAACGCAGGAAGACGAGGACAAGAACAGCGACAAAGGAGACGAGGAGCGAGATGACCAGAGAGATGACGTACCAGGATCTAACGGTGAGTGGCTGACTGAACCGGATATATATACAGAGGGAGAACTAGATTAATAAATTTGAAGTGGCTGTTAAAGGTAGCAAGGAGGGAAGGAGAGAAACAAATAAATCATAATAATAATAATACTAAATAACAGAACAGATAAACCAAAAAAGGAAAACGTATGCTGAAACTAATAACCCTAGAAATAATAAAATGAACGATAACTAAATAAAACAAGGAATGACAAATTCAATAACCTAAAGTAAAAACAACAGCAAAGACAACACGGATCATAATCTAAAGTGTTTTAATGAAGGCTTCTAAAAAGCTATTGCACATTATGTTTATGCTTCCCAACTTAACTATTAAGCATTTCTTCTTGGATTAGTTCACAAATCCCAATGCAATGTTTTATATGTTGCATCCCCAAAGATGACCTCTAATGCAATAATTGATACTTACTAAAAATCAGTTTTGTCCAAAGTAACACAGATGCATGTTTGTTTATGTTATACTACTGAAATGTATGTAGTTTTTACATCAGCTTGCAACTCCCAAATTCTTGACAAACTCAAATTTAAGTAGATTGGCAAGATTTAAAAATAAATGTTTTATTTCATATATTACTCCAAAGCAGTGTTTGTTGAATAGACTAATAAGAAACGACATAGCCATTAACTACTAAATATCAATTTTCTTTGAAGTGTAAAAGGTTTTAATGTATGCTTGAATAAATGGACTAAAATCCAGACTTTCAACATCCTTGGGTTAGAAACTATTAGTTAAAAAGTCTGATTTTCAGCATTTCTTTCTGGGTTAAATAGGGACAAGAACAGGGCATGTTCAAACAGCCCCATCAAAATAAAGTAAACACATGTGTATTTCAACTGTGGACTCTCTCTCCATTATAAAAACCTGGTAATGGTGTTGCGGTTTCACTTGTGACTGTTTGGTCATGATCATGCATTTTCTCCTAACTGCTGACTGTCTGCATGTACAGCCATTTCTTGGTTGCTCATAAAGGAAATTCCAATAACAATTTAAATTGTGAGCCTCTGACTGTGAGTATTTTTACCAGTGACATGAGCTTACAATTGACCAATTCGACTGGGTTTTCTAGGGCTTTATAATCATGTATGTCTTATTGTTCTTTTTCATAGTGATTCTGTGTTTCCTATATATAACTCAACATGTTGATTAAATCATTTCTATTTAATTTTCTAAGATTCACTAAATTGCATATTGATATATTTTGTTTGATGTAAGAATGTTACAAGTCACTAGATCTTCTGCATCTACTGCATGTGTTTTACATGCCTTCTCCTTCTCCCTATACCAAAATTTAATGGCATAAAAACTAAAAACATATATGTAAAACCTTATTTCTTAGTGTTATAAGTGACATATTTCTGTTTGATCATATGTTTCTTCTAATAGTTTGAAACACTTCAGTTTTAAACAGTGTGTACATATATTTTTTCATTTGAAAATGTCCAACAAAACAACATAGACGAACTGAGGGTGCAGCCAGTGGTTGAATGAGATGGGGCTCGTTTATGGTGTCTCCATAGTAACCAGAGATATAATGGTGAGGGGTTGACATTGTTCCATTTCTGTTTTTATACAATTTCACACCTCCTCTTTGCCCTCCCATGCCAGTGCCCCTCCGCATGACGTCTGTCACACATCACACAGGGGCTCCATGTCACAGTTGGCTGACGCTAACACGCTTCTAAAATGAGACTAATGTAATTTACTGTCCAGGCTAACAGAGCTACCAGGTTTCTTTGTGTATCATTCCAACACTGCTTGGTAAGTTGTTGTATTTTCACTGCTCCTTTCTTTTGGTGAGACAACTCTGTTTTGAGCAATAAACTGTTCAAAGGCAAGTCATTAAGAAACAACCTACCTACTAAGCAAAGAGAGTGAGGGTGATGAAGCCAGTAGTTTGTAGTCCCCAGAAGTCCAGCACCTTGCAGGGTTTTCTATGTAAGCTTCTGCAGCCCAAGTATCAGATGTGTTTTAATGAGGACGACTCACAGTGAGAGATAACTGAAGTCCCAGCTCTCCCTTAGTTTTATCTTAGGTTGAAAACACACCACAAGATATCATCAGGTTTAGTTCATCTAATTAAACACAAAGTTACTGTCCTTTCCCAGCTAAAATTTTACAGATGAAGGAACTGCTGTGAGAAAGCAAGAAAGATTTGTTTTTAAATTGCCATGCAGAGAAGTGCCATCAGTAATTGGGGTGAGCCTTTTCGAAACGTGTGCTGTTTGTCCATATTTGACAGAAAATAGCAGGGATCTGACATGATATGTATGTGTATGTTTGTGTAAATAAACAGCAGAGAAACCTGGTTTACTAATCCTGTACAAGGACTTTACAATAAACCCCAAATTTTACAACTGTATACCAACACAAAGACACCGTATGTTAAAAATAAAGCACTTATAGATTATTATTGCTCTAAGGGTTTCATTTGAATCCCTCTTTAATTGCAAAACTAATAGGTAAATGATTTATATTTTTTTGAAAGACAAGCTGGGTGTAAAATGTAAAATTGTGATTTATTGAAACACTGGCTATTTTCATTTTGAGATTACCAGTAATGTTTGTATGTATTGCCATATGATGTTTTTTAAACTTCTAAATTCCTGAGCTGCACTGTTGCAATTAGTTGTATTATTGTGCCTTTTTTTTACAGTTTTTCATAAAAAGCAAGCTGCCTACTGGGACTGGAACAGCACTTACTGTTATTCAATCGAACTAGAGGAGTTCTAAGAACTTTGAAAAAACTACAAGTACCAGAAAGTAAGATCAGGAAATGTTTGTTATTTCGCAACAAAAAAGTCTTAATTAATCCTTTTTTTTATTTCCATCCATCCATCCATCGTCTATTCTTGCTTATCCAGGCAGGCTGGCTGTGGACCTGATGCCTATGTCATGTGGTCATCGGGTGAAAGGTTTTGCATACCCTTGACAGGCCACCAGTCCATCACAGGGCCACACAGACACACAGGACTGACAACCACAAACATACACTTACACCTAATGCCAATTTAAAATAACCAGTTAATACCCGTCTTATTTCTTGACTGTATACTTGGAGAACAGACACAAACACACAAGGGGGTGCTCAATTACAAGTTGGTTATATATTCTTTGTCACTCACCTCCATTTAAACTTTTCCTCAGATTATATTGTTTGTTTACTCTATCTGAATTGATTTTAAATCTGCTTATATACCTCTGTAAGTGAAAATACATCTTACAATGTTTTACACTGTGAATCACATATAAAGCCAACTATAAACTACCTTGGTAAATGGTTAAAAACTGATCTGTTCCTGGTATGTGAGTGTTTGTGTTTGGGTGTGTGGTTAATGCTTTAACACTACAAAACGTTGGACAATATCTTTAATAATTTCAAAGCGTTGTATTATTTATTTATTATCCATTAAATCTGCCATTGCAACCTTCTGGAGTTGTTCGGGGTCTTTTGGAAATGTGTACTTGAATCTGTGATTATGCCAAGCCTAATGTTTTAAGATGTTACAGTTTAAATTTTGAGAAAAATAAACTCTACAGTCAGGCAAATGTCAGTGTAGTGGCGCTTAGCATGCTAACTATAGTGAAACTGTTAACGCTAGTGAAACTGCTAATGTAAGCATTTTAAACTGTGAACTGTAAGTTTAGTTACTAACACCCAGTCAGATATCGTGACTTATATTAGCTGAACTGCACATGGTAATATACAATCATTTAGACTGGCACAATGTGTTCAATTTAAGGTGAATCAGTGTTAGCGCTTAGCACAATTGTGTTGTTGTCATAGAAACCTCCGTTGAATTGACTCCAAATAAGGACTGAGTCTGTTAGCTTGTTATCTTGCCTTATAGACACAGGAAATTATTTTTTAGAATCCAGTTTGCCACATCCACTAGGGTGGCTAGACGATATGAACAGAAAAGACAACAATATATTCAGGGCAAGGATGGGAGGAGAGAGGTTTTTCCATCCTTCACTTAATTCTGCCTTTGAGGCCATTTATTGAAAACTCATGTAGAGTACTTATTTACAATTTCATTTGTCTATGTAGGCTATGTTGTTTGTAAAGCACAGTGAGAAGTGAGTTTTAATCACCTTTTGTGTTTTATTATACACCCTGCTCTTTTGGTTTTCTTCAAGAATCAGTGGGCTTGAAGTCAGTTAATGTTTAAATAAAACAGTTTTTGCATATGGCATGCTTGGTGAGTTATTGGAAGCAGTTTTGTTTTTTCCAATGATGGGTGATTAAGTTTGACAGTACAAGTCTCCGATGTAGAAGAGACGTTATAGATAATACAAACAGTAGACAAAACAGTCAGCAGTCATTCAGAACACACACTCACTCATTCAACCCATATCATCTTGTTAGTGGTGAATAGCACATGAGAGCACCAGATATCACAGGTACCTACTCAGTAGGCTTTAGGTAACAGTTGCAAGGATGAAGGATTGATTGTTTATCTCATGTCTGAGTAATAGCGCTGCCCTGAGGTCATCAGAGTTTATTCCTCCAAAAACCTATTGTGTGTGAAGGGGGATTCGGGGTGCTGCTGGTGGCAGCTTCGTCCTCCCCAGTTGCAGAAACCTATCTGCGCCCCTGTTTCTCAGCCATCTTAATGGTTGCAGTAATACAAACCACTGCAGGATATCATCCCTGTCCAGCACCCTCAGCATCTACAAAAAAATATTTGAGGAAACTTTAAAAATATAAGTTCTGACAAAACATTTGACAACCATTTGGAATTTTTTATATTATTTTGGAATTTTGAGTATCAATTCGAATGAGTGACTGTGGCTACTATGTAATGTGCTTCGAGTGGTCGGTTCGATTAGAAAAGAGCACATAAGTTAAATGCATCTACTATTTGTTTTGTTAAAGCAGAAAATTCTAAGCCTATTCTAACAGCTGTTTGTTTGGCTGCCAAGTAAATTGACTCTCTCAGAAAATTGGTTAAGGTGAGTTTTTAATTTTCTACATTCAGTGAATTACAATGGTTTTTAATATTATTTCTTACATGTCAAATTCAAAATTCCCAAAAGAAAAAAGTAACAAAGCCTTCACAAGTAATTAGCAACTTGTTGGAGGACAGCTTAATCAAAATGGTTAAATCCAATGTAATCTGGCCATTCTATCCACTATAAGATTGGGGTTGGTGAAGGGCGCTGATAGATAGATTAGATATGTGATATTATTTTCCCAAGCTGAAGTAATCACAGTCCACTGAACATGTGTGGATGTGTCTCTGCCACGAGACAGTTATCTCTTATTTGGTATCAGCGACCAGTCAGATCTTTCTGTCAAAAGATCAGACTGAATATCTGCAGGCTTCAGTCTCCATAACAAGCTGAAATTTTAACACAACTTTTATCCCTTGTATTGTCTTTGAACCTTCTCAGAACTTTGGAGGAAACTCCTTCAGACTTCCAAGGACAAAAAGATGTTTAACTTTAATATCATCCATTTAGAAATTGTGGATGAGCGTTCTTTTCCCGGTCCCAAGATCTTTTTTCCTATTTCTTCCTTATCTTATTTAGTAGCTTAACTCCATTGGTAGATATGTGAAAACAGTGACGTGTGTTTATAATCATCCCTAATCTAATTTTATTTATTTATTAACAATTCAAAGCAAATGTCATTGTACAGAATTTTACATAACAAAAACTCAGTTATTATTTTGAAATGTAAACTATATTTAAAAAAAGTTATAACCCATTTACTCCTTCATTATATAGGATCCTGGGTTGATTAGGATGTTGAGTGTTTCCAGTGTTTGCATTTTATATTGATTTCTTGTAAATTTGTACTCTTCCTTACCTGTTTCTTTCTGTTCTGTTTCTGAAATCCTTGCTTTACTTTAGATCAGTCTTTAGCTGTTTATTTTACTTATGATTAAATTTTACTATTAAGTTTATTTTTTACTGTTAGATTTATATTTTGTCTGTTACTTTTAACGCTTTTTCTTCTTCTAAAGCCATAATTCGTTCTCCCTTAGCCTGTCTTTCAGTTTTCCTCCCTCGGCTACAAACTGTTACTTATCAGTCATGTGTCACTTTTCTGTCATCAAATTACCCAGGTATTTCACTCTTGTCTTTATTTGTTGTTGAATTCCCATGTTTGTTCATGTGTCCTACTTTGTGCCAACCTATCTGTTCTTTGATCTGCTTTATTCCTAACCACCTATAAGTTTATATTTATTTGTCTTTCAGCAATTCTTAATTACACCATATGCCTTATTCTACATCTGCATTCTGCTAACCAACAAAATCTGGACCAAACAAAATGCTAAAATAATTGTCTTTTTTGACAAAAGAAAAGAAAAAAAAACACCTCTTTAATGAAAATGTGAAAACTAAGTTCTGCAGAAATGGTTTCTCTGTGTTTACCTTTCACAGTGTGACAAGTTTATTAGGTCCAGCTGGTGCTCATTATCCACCAGCCAGTGAGGCTTCAAGAGGAGCAGTTTCCTTGAGGCTGATGCCAGTTGGTTCCACAGCTTCAGTTGTATTGTTTAACCTCTAGCTCTGTTGACTATGAGTTTGCTGTGCTGTGTATTCACTGTCCTTGTCCTCTACAGATACCTGGTTCCTAACCAAGGCGCTGTTTGTCAGATCCCCCTGGATCACAGTTTAAGCGTCCGTAAGGTCTCCTCAATGGTGCTGGTTGGGGTTCATCTTGGCTGCTGCAAAACATAGAAACCACCCTGGATCTCCTGCCTGTCTAACCTCACATCAAGAGGAACCTCCTTTGGATTCCACCACTCTGTGCTGTTCTCTACCATACTGATTACCACCACTCCCACAACCCTCCTCACTAATCTGACTCCTGGCAAACTGTAAGTGACTCTATACTGCTGCAGTCAGTATTGAACTTCCCACACTAACCCACATCCTTTTCCTCCAGTTGGCTCTGCTCCCCCCAGTCACATTCTGGTTTGGAAATAACAATTAGGACCTGATCTCCTGTGCTCCATTCCTGTGTAACTTTTATAAAAAAAGATCTATAAAACTGTTTTGTGTGTGTATGTGGTTATTGCTGCACTAGAGTCTCCTATAAACAGCATTATGACATTTATAGTCAAGCCAATTGATGCAGGTAGTCTCACAATTACTTGAATGGAGATGATCTGAGTGCACAGAGTTTTCCTCAAGTAGTTGCAGTTTAAAGGTCCCTGGTCACTGGTCATTCAGTATTCCACATTACCATTACAACCTGAAAACAAGGGAACACCCCAAACAAATCAAGGAAAATTATGAAATCAGGTAAGGCATACAAGAAAAATACTTGGTTGAAGGCACTAAACCTCCTCTATAGAGTTTAGTAAAAATTATAAGCACATAAGAGTATGGCACATATGCATCTGCCTTAATCCGGCCCCATCTGAGATGAGACACTATATACAACTGGCCAGGTTCTTTAACAGTCAAAGCATTAGTCATATTTATCCTGGAAAAACAGCGTGCTTCTGTATAAAAGGATCCCGCGCCAAGCTAGATCTGCATATTTTACTTTACTAATAGAGGAGAATAAGAACAATCCAAGGTTTGTTTTTCATACAGTTGCTAAACTTACGAGAAATTAAAACTGTTATATCATCCATTCCTCCTACTCTTAGCTGTAATGACTTTATAGAATTCTTTATTGATAAAATTGAATCTATTAAAACTAAAATTGATGGCATCCTACCAAACATAACTACTACTGAATGTGGCTCTGGAGCCTGATCTCTGTTTGAAGTGATATTCTCATGGCCTCAGACAATGGGCTCGTGTATATTCTAGTTCTTTTAGATCTCAGTGCTGCTTTTGACACAGTCAATCACAATATCCTCATTGAAAGGCTCAAACACACTGGAGATCAAGGGAACAGCACTAGGCTGGTTTAAATCGTATTTGTCTGATAGATGCCAGTTTGTTTATCTAAATGACAAATCTTCTCCGCATTGTAAGGTTACTTGTGGAGTACCACAGGGTTCTGTACATGGCCCAAGTCTATTTACTATATACATGCTCCCTATTGGTAAAATCATCAGACAGCATGGTGTTAATTTCCCCTGTTATGCTGATGATATACAACTGTATTTATCTATAAATCCTGATGAATCCAGTCGGTTTGGTAGATTACAGGCATGTCTAGATAACATAAAAATGTGGATGACTTTAAACTTTCTGCTGTTGAAATCTGAAAAGACAGAAGTTGTCATATTTGACACCAGGCTGGTGCAATTTACCCATGAAACCTTCCACACTAAAATAATAGGTGTTTCAGTTTCCAACCCCTGTACATTGTGTGGCAGTGGAAAAGGGGGCAATAAATTGTACAATGTCCACTGCCTGCTTTAGTCCGGACAGGCAATCAGCTATTTTCATGTAAGTTTAGGTTTAATGATTTCTTTTAAGTGGTTAAATAAAATGTTACACATTCTTACAGCAATGTGTCTTGCAAAGTTATATGGAGTATTCATTCTTGACTGAAGGTGTTTTTTTTCCCTGCACGGGGTGCTTTGCGGGCTCTAGTGTCCCTTATAAGACAGAAGGCAGACAGGAAGGGGGGAAGAAGAGGGGGGAAGACATGCAGGAAATATCGTCGGGTCCAGGAGTCAAACCCGCGTCGTCCCCGTCGAGGACTCAAGGCCTCCAAATGTGGGTTGAGCTATCTCCTACACAACCACAGCACGCCCCTTGACTGAAGGTTTAAGTTGTTTGTGTATAGTAAACTACAACAATGTTGCATTAAGACAAAAAATGTGTTTTGGTTTTTGCACTTAGAAAGTTGTTCAAACCACTTGCCTGAGAAAGCACCCGTCACTTTTTTTCTTTAGGGTTTTTCAATATAAGTCAAACTAAAATGACTACTGCTACCATGCTGATGTAAATGTTTTTCCATTTGGAAGATGGAAGATTTGCTCTGATCCAAGATGGTTATTACTTGCTTGCGTATGGTTATATATGCAGGCAGAGGAATCACACAGGCAGGACCCTTGGTTGAGCACATGCTAGACAATATTACTAGTCACAAACATGAGTAAGGTAACAACAAGGATGAGTTCATCAAGAACAGAACTGAGGTGCAGAGGTGGCTTGGGTTAACATGTGGAAATAACACTCAAGCACCGAGTGGCTGGAGGATTGCTTCTCTTATGGTGCCAGGATAATCAGGGAACAAGCAGAAGCTGTGTGGAGACAGCTGGTTTAACCCTGAGATGTTGGACCAGAATCGCATCGATGCTGTTTGGCATTGCCACTCCTCCCACAACAGAGTTTTTGTCTCAGCAACCACCCAAGCCACATACTGCTTTGATCGATGGTACCCGTCAGCTGCTTCTGGAGTCCCACAGGCCAAAAAGACCTGATAGGAGACCTTGTTCAGCCTGACGGCATCCGTCACCTCTGGTGTTCACTTCTGCAGCCGAGCATCAGACAGCCAAGATCTCCGCCTTCAGCCACCACCCATACCACACTGCACCTGAACATTTTGGCCCCTTCCACAGGTGGTGAGCCAATCAGAAGGGGGATCCGCGTTTCCTCTTTGGGCTGCAGGCCCTCGCCAACGTGCCCCACATCCAGCACTGGCTCTGGAGTGGTGCCCCAGTGACCCACGTCAGAGCGAAGAAAAACTGCTTACAAATTGGATAATCATCAAAGGGGTCTTTCGGACTGTGCTATGTCCCTCAGCTTTAATAGTTAGCTTTAAGTCACCCTACTGGAGGCATAAAGCCCCTGACAACATAGCGACACTCAAACCCCTCCACTACGATAAGGTGGTAGCCCATGGAGAGGTGTCATTAATTTTTTTTCCTTTTCAAGTAAATTCTGCTTTTAACGTTATTTATGTTTACCCTTTAATTAGTTTGTTTTAATAGAGCACCTTAGGTCAGATACTCTAATGATCAGCTCTTCTTTCACAATTCTTTGGTTTCCCTTTTGTTTGTGCTTCAGTATCTGGTTCTTCATCTATCTGATTCCTTTTTTAAATTTTCTGTATTTTGTATTTTTTTTCTTTAAACCGTATGCGTCAACTGCAAGATCTCTGTCTCTCTTCCAGCAACTGAACGTTTTCTGCTTCTCATATCTTGCTGAGATTACTCAGAAGAGTTTTTAAGACACACTGCAACAAACCCTTAATCAAAAAAACACATCAATCTATCACTGCTTGTGCACACATACTGAAAATGTACAAGTTTTGCATTGATAACAGACAAAATCCAATACAGCCATGTTTGAAATCCAGCTTAGTGAAACTGCCATGGTACTTGTTTATGTGTTTTAGTAGGTGTAGATCTTTTGTATTTTAGATGTATGCATTTTTTATGTATTTAACTTACCTACAATTACACAAATAGAAGTAGTCCCATTGTTTTTTTTTTGTTTTTTTTAGTTTTTTTTTATTTTAATCAGTAAAGGAGAATGAATTTAAAAGGCTGAGAAAAAGGAATAGGCCTAGTGACACACTAATTTAGGCCTACCACCTATCTTTCCATGAATGACAAACACTGTAGACCTAAGTGGTTACGTTTTGGCTATTGATAGATGAAATTTTAAAGTTGTAGAATGTCCTAAATCTTTCCCTGAAGGTGCACTCCAGTTACATGGTAACCAGTGTAACCAAGTTACTCTAAACTTTACATTATTACATAGTAAAAAGAAAAAGATCTGCAAAAAAACCATACTGTTTTTTTTAACTAAGCTTAATTCATGACATATTTGGCCATAGATCTTTTAAACATCTAAACCTAAGCCTCCCGCATCCAACTTGACAAGGCCTAAAACGACTTTTGTTTATTGTTTTGTATCATCCACCAGGCCTTACTCTAGATTCCTTATCTGAGTTGGTGCTGAATTTATTGTAGTGAGAAATCTTAACGTCCATGTTGAAACCAAAAGGGACAGTCTAAATGTAGTCTTTAATGCTGTTTTAGACTAAATTGGCTTTGCTGTAGTCATGTGTTCTGCTCACATATGGTATTGAGTGCAAAAAAGTAACTACAATGCCTTATAACACTCGCCTGTCTGACCATTCTTAACAACCCTTAGGTTTGTCTTCAACTGAGTGCTGCAGTCCTGAGGGAAAATGTAATAATGATAGATCCAAATCAGACATTCCTGTTCCAAATTCAAATAATCTATTCCTTCTTTAATTTCTACATGTCTCACAGATTTAGAGTGGGAAGCAATTGAATTTTAACCCCTTCACTAATTGATTCCTTTGTTTATAGCTTTTATTATCATTACACAAAATACAACCCCCAAAAAAGGAAGAATGTTGGTTCCCTGCTTTAATTCTGAACTATGTACCCTCAACCAAAACATTAAGAAATTGGAGAGAAAATGACACTCTTCACTTCCAGAGGAACGCTATTTACTTGGAAAAACAGTCTACATCTCATTTTTAATTCCCCCTAAAACAAAGTCATCAAATTAGTAACGCCACTAAAACCAAGGAGCTGGTGGTGGACATTTGCAAGACGGCCAACACACTGTGACCACTGACAGTGTCTCTATTTTTAGGCACGAGCAGGCAAGCCCAGCGAAGGCCTATTGTATCTGTTAGGTTTATTATTTTTCTGTCTTCCCCCACATCCCGTTTAGCTAATTTGAAGGCATATACAAAAACATATACGAAAACTCACCAAACTTCACCCAAATTTGTCCCCCAACAAAAATTTCAGTATTTTAATTGAATCAAAACTGGGTGTGGCCAAACCACTCTACAGTGCCCCCTAACGTGTGATAGCCCAACCGGTAAGTCCAACAGAGCTGAAACTCGGTATATAGGTAGATCCCCCTAATACAAGAAAAAAAGTATCTTGGAAGTATGCCCTAAATCCAACAGGAAGTCCGCTATTTTGGGTCAAACGGTGAAATTTGTCTGTTTTTCAATTTTCATACATATCGAACCTTAAAGATCTCCTCCTAAAAAATTTTGAGCTATCGGCTTCAAACTTGCTCACTATGTCCATAAGGCGTTGGGAATTAAAAGTTATCAAAATCTTGAGTTTTTGAGTATGGTAAAGGGCCAGGACCAGGTCTCAAAGTTGGTGTGTTCGCAATGAATTTCCAGCAACTATAACTTTCATATAAAAAGCTCAATTTGCACCAAGGTAGCTATGAGCCAACCATGTTGGATGCTTGACCCTCCTGCTTCATGTTTACCAAAGAGTCCTGGTGGGTCTCCATCAGACGCTTCGTTACCAGATGATCCGGTTTGTTTAAATGAACTTGAAGGTGAATTAGGACGGCTTGCTTTAGGAGAGAAGAAGCTCTATCTTGAACAAAGGAAACTGGAAATACAAGCCGAACTGCATTTGAAAGAACTTGAGCTGGGTGCTGGGTTTTCACAATCCCAATCAAAGGATTTTGATGTTAGTAAAAATGTTCGGTTGGTTCCTCCATTCAATGAGCGAGATGTTGATAAATATTTCCTGTTGTTTGAAAGGGTGGCACTCGCACTTAAATGGCCGAAAGATGTGGACTTTGTTGTTTCAGTGGGTATTAAGTGCAAAAGCGCAGGAGGCAAATGTGTCTCTGTCTGTGGCAGATAGCCTTGATTTTGAGTTAAAAGTGCTATTTTGCGGGCATATGCATTAGTGCCTCAAGCGTATCGCTACAAATTTCGTAGATTGAGGAAAAATTATACTCAAACTTGTGTGGATTTTGTCAGAGTTTAGGAGATTCTGTTTGATCATTGGTGAGCTGTTAAAAATGTTAAGGACTTTGCACAACTCAAGAAGCTAATTTTGATGGAAGATCTTAAAAACGGCTTGCAAGAGAAAGTTACCACCTACTTGAAAGAAAATAAAGTTTCAGATGTGTCAAAAGCGCCGGCACTCATTGATGAGTACATGTTAATGCACAAAGGTAATTTTGAGCGATCCTAAGTCTTTAATAAATTTGACAAATCTGAAAATAATGGAAACGAGTGAACAAAACCTGCGTCAGTCGTAGAGTCAGATAAACCTATTGCGCTAACTAGCGATGCAAGTAAGTCCGATCATGAGGTGGACTTAAAGACTAATATCACGTGCTTTTATTGAAAAAAGAGAGGACACATGGTAGCCAACTGCCCAGTTTTAAGGAAAAAGAACCCTAGGCCGGTCGCTCTAATTGAAACGGTGAATCACGTTACCCAGACACTTTAAACAAAAAAGTCTTGTGAGTATGCTGATTTTAAGCCTTTTGTTATGGATGGGTTTGTTTTTGTCTCTCGTACTGGAGAGAAAATTCCTGTAAAAATATTGCGGGATACTGCTGCTTCAAAAATCTTTTATTTTGGAGGGGATTTTGCGGTTAAGTGGTGACACTGCTATTGGTTCAAATGTGCCAGTTTGTGGTTTTGGCATGCAGGACATTGGGGTTCCACTGCACAAACTCATGCTCCAGTCTGAGCTGTACTCTGGTGACGCTGTGGTTGGGGTTTGCCCTAGTTTTCCTATATCAGGTGTCTCCATGATCATGGGCAACGAATTGGCTGGGGATCGAGAGTTAATTACTCTTGACGTTACACCTGTCCCGGTGTTGCATACTTGTCCAGATGAGCTTGCTCATACATTCCCTGATGTGTTCAGGGCGTGTGCAGTTACGTGTGCATCACTTAAGCGTCAAGAGGACAGTAAGGATGACTTGGACTTGAGTGACTGTTTCCTGTGTAAAGCTGAATCTGAACATGGCCCATTAAAGAATAGTGTGGAGGAGGCATATTGGATGCAAATGCTCGTTGTCCAAACACCAGTTGATGGAGCTTCAAAAAACTGACAAAAGCTTAACATCTTTGTTTTACAATGCAGTAACTGATAAACCTGACTCTGTTTCTACTGGCTATTTCTTGAGTGGTGGGCTTTTGATGCATAAAGGGACACCTTTAAATGCTGAAGAGTGGAGTGTTATGAAACAGATTGTTGTCCCAACCCCATATCAATCAGCGATTTTGCGGTTAGCACATGATAATCCACTAGCTGGTCACCTTGGCATAAGGAAGACCTATGATCGCATTTTGTGTAATTTATTTTGGCCAGGGTTGAAGAGGGATGTCATGGGCTACTGTAATTTGTGTCATTTCTGTCAAGTATCTGGAAAACACAATCAGACAATTTCTCCCACTCTGTTGTATCCTATTCCAGCCATCTCTGAACCATTTGAACAACTACTGGTTGATTGTGTGGGTCCGTTTACTTGAACCAAAGCGGGGAATAAGTTCTTGGTGACAGTGATGTGTACCTCTACTCGTTTTCTAGAGGTTTTTCCGGTAAATATCCACAGGAGTAGTGGTAATAGGATTAACAACGTTTTTTTCATTGTTTGGATTACCTTTGGTTGTGTAGACTGACCAAGGATCTAATTTCATGTCTAAAGTATTTGTGCCAGTTTTAAAGCAACTTGACAAAAGCACTTACATTCCAGCGCTTATCATCCAGAAGGTCAGGGCGCGCTCGAGCGTTTCCAACAAACGTTTAAAAAAATGCTTCGCACCTACTGTTTGGAGTTCGAAAAAGATGAAAGGGATGAAGGTGTACATTTACAACTGTTTGCAATACGGGAGGTGGTTCAGGAGTCTCTGGGGTTTAGTCCGTCAGACTTGGTTTTTGCACACACACGGTCCGTGGTCCTTTAAAGCTACTGACAGAGAACTGGTTGTGTGAAAAAAGTGACAAAATTTATTTTAGTACGTCAGTAACTTTTGACTGAAGCTGAGCCGTGCGTGCGAGATAGCAAAAGAGAACCTTCAAACTGCACAGGCTAAAATGAAGTCTAAAAATGCGGACATAAGAGTTTTTGAGACTGGTGACAAAGTGTTAGTGTTCCTTCCGGTTCCTGGTTCCAGCTTACATGCACGCTACAGTGGCCCTTATGTGATCAAGTGGAAGGTCGGAGATCGAGATTATGTGGTCTCTACTCCTGATCGGAGGCAGAGCGTCACGCCTATGTCATGTTAATATGCTCAAGCCTTACATCAAGCGTGCGCCCTCTCTAACTAAAGTTGTTAATTGTGTTTCCAATGAACTAGCTGACGCACGAGAGAAGCTGTCCTGTGCTGAACCTGAAGGTGACGTCTTTTTGCCCAGATCTAAAGGACAGTTTCCAAATTCGGAGGTGTTGGAAAACTTGCCTTGCTTATTGTCTCACCTTGATTTTTCCAAGCAGGCTTATGTCATTAATTTGATCCAGTCTTATAGCTCGCTGTTTGCAGACATTTCCACTCAGACTCGTGTGCTCAGCCATGATATTGATGTTGGTGATTCCAAGCCTATTAAACAGCCCCTTACAGAGTGAACCCGGACAAGAGAGGCCGTTTGAAAGCGCAGGTGGCATACATGGTGAAACATGGACTTGCTGTTGCGAGCAGTAGTGCGTGGAGTTCGCCATGCCTTCTTACTATTAAAGCCAATGGAGAGGACCATTTCTGTACAGACTTCAGGAAGGTAAATGTGGTGACAAAGCCGGATTGTTATCAATTACCGCGCATGGAGGATTGTGTGGACCATGTAGGGGCTGCCCAGTTTGTGACCTAGCTGGATTTGCTGAAGGGATACTGGCAAGTACCCTTAACTGCACGAGCCCAGGAAATTTCCGCTTTTGTCACACCCGACGATTTCCTTCTGTATACGGTGATGGCCTTTGGGATGCGTAATGCCCCAGCAACGTTTCAATGGTTAATGAATGTGGTTTTGTCCGGTTTATCTTTCTGTGAGACTTATTTGGATAATTTGGTGATTTTGTTATGCTACATGTGCTGAGCACATTGAACATTTGAGATCTGTTTTTGCTCATCTGAGTGAGGCTAATTTAACGGTTAATCTTTCTAAATGCCAATTCAGCCATGGGAAAGTGACCTATCTTGGAAAAAGGGTGGGGGGAGCTCAAGTGCGCCCTGTTATGGCTAAAGTAGAGGCTATTTTGTCTGTTCCAGTACCTACCAGTCGTACCGACCTACGCCGCTATCCAGCAATGGTTGGTTACTATAGGGGGTTCTGTAAAAACTTTTTCTCCTTAGCGGCCACTTTAACAGACCTACTTAGCCCTAAAGTAGCTTTTATTTGGTCTGACCGGTGTCAAGCTGCTTTTGAGCAAACTAAAAATTTTCTTGTTAGTGCTCCAGTGCTGTCTGCCCCTCGTTTTGAGGTACCGTTTAAGTTGGCTGGGGCCGCATGTGATTCTGGCGTCGGAGCTGTCGTTTTACAGGATGGTACTGATGGGGTGGAACATCCGGTTTCCTATCTCTCAAAGAAACTCGTATCAAAGATGGTATTCCACCATCGAAAAGGAGGACCTAGTGTTGGTCCTAGCGTTAGAACATTTTGAGGTGTATGTAGGGGGTTCCAGTGGACGTGTGGTTATTTTTACGGACCAAAATCCTTTAGTTTTTCTGGACCGCATGCTTAATAAAAATCTGCATTTGATGGGCTTGTCTCTGCGACAACATGTTCGTGATAAGGACAGCGTAGTTGCTTACGCACTCTCACGACTCTAGTCTTGTTTTTTGTCTTCTCTCTTTCTCTGAATGGGTTGAGTTTTTTTTCTTTTTCTACGGATTACATCAATCCCCATTCAGAGTTGTTGGGTGGGGTTGTTATGTGCCTCCAGCACATTATAATTAATTTTGGTAATATTATTATTATCATTTATTTTTCTCTTAAGATTGTTTTGTGTTCTCTTTGGTTGGATGATTATTTTTGTTTGGTCTCGTTAATTTGTGTCGTGGTTGGGCCGCCTATAAATAGGTTGGGTTGCGACAGGTGTGCCCCTCTCTATCTCCCTTCCACGCGCGCACCACCGCAGAAGATGCGCTCGGACAAGGTGCACCCACGTTTCCAGAAGCAGTAGTCCGCTGCTGACGTGAAGCCTGCCATGTGTGTTATTTTTTGAGACTTTTGTTAGGCCTGGTGGGACCGATCGACCTGTTTTTGATTCTTTCTTTTACAGTAGATTCTTTCTTTCTATAGTTCGGTACTAGTAAGGGCTTCGACGCCCCTGTATAGGGTTGGCACCCTGCTGCACCGTTTGGCTCTTTTTTTTTTGACCAGGTCCAACTTTGTATTAATACTTTTGAAATATATATATATATATCTTTTTTTTTCCTTCTCATTGTTTTTTTTTTTTTTTTGGGCTTGGGGAATTGAGGATATTTAATCATCTATTTTTTTTCTGCAAGAAATTCAAGCAGTTGAACCAAAAGAAAAAAGGTCAAGAGAGTTTTAAAAATAAAAATATTTTTTTAATCCTCATTATGTATCCTCACATATGTTGTGCCCTTTTTGGTCGTAACAGTAATGCTTTACTCTCAGGTAGTCAACAAAATACAGTTAAAAGCCTTTAGTTAATCTATTAGGCTGCAGAAAGAGTTTGAATGAAATATTTCTTATTTTTTAGCCTCCATTATTTAGTTACCTGTCAATTCCAGAATAGATACTTACATAAAAAGTCCTCAATAGTAAAGCTCCATTATGCATATTGTTTCTCATTTTTCCATACATCCCTAAGAGAGCACTATGCTCTAGACTGCAGGTATACTGGCAATTCAATTAATTTATAAAAGCAACATTTCTGGCTGATGTTATACACGTCACACTCCTGTCTGTGGAACAACCTCCCAGTTCTAGTTCTTGACGATGCTACCAACTGTTCGATTAATAGCTCTGCCTTTCTCTTCACTTAGGATTCCAATGCATAAAAGTGTCTAATGATGTGATCAAATTTTGGTATCAGGTCACCTTGGGCCACCTTTGAGTCAGGGGTCCAAGCTCAAATCTAACCCCTAAATAGTGCAGGATAGTGGCAGTTTTTTTTTCTGAATTTAATGTATTTTTCACTTAAAATATATAGCATGAGTAGGGGTGCCATTCAGAACTGCCCATGCCAGTAGCCAGCTCTTAGCATGAGTCACATAATCACAAGGTGGGCTGGAAAGTAAGCTCCATATTAATTTTGACATGCAGCCAGGAAGTGCTGGGGATTTAACAACCAGTCAACTGTTTGATTCACAAATTTTCACTCAAAGTACTACCACAGGTTGTGGATGTCTTTTTTCATTTAAAATTTTTATTTTTTTTATCCCATTATACACAATCCTCTTGGTATCTCTTACTCTATAACTCCCTGTGTCCCACACTGTCGAATACGGTGTATGTGTGTTGTTCCTGATGAGGTTAAGGACATGATTAATGGGTTCATCTCATGGTGTTTATTCAGCACTCAACTTCACTTAATACGCTCAGGAGCATGCAACACGCAGATCACACCTCTCCTCCACCTAGTTGCCCTGGGTAAAAGTTTGCAAATAATATGTAGATGACAGGGAGTAAATTATAGAACTATAAAGCTATGACTCCATTGAACTCTATTAGGGGAGCACTGACGAGTATTCATATTGACTGAATCTAGTTTTTGCGAACTCTTGGTCTTTTAGTTGCTATGTGTTTATTTTTTTCCTATTGTACAGATCATGCTTATTTGTGCTTTTTTGCTTCTGCTTTTTCATACCTAAATCAACTACTTTGTTTCCATTGAAATTGAACATTAAATAACCCTGTCTACAATATCATATTACAACTACAGCTATAATCTATTAAATAAAAATTTAAAAGAGAAATACATTTATTAGACATATTTTGTATTAACAAATGTAACCTTTAAGATAGCATGAAATTAAAACATTCAATGTTGTTTAATATCACTGCATTTATAAGGCCTAAAATATGCACAAACATTCTTTACACTTGCTGACAAGGTTTATTGGATTGTTGACTTATTTTCCAGCCTTATATTTCTGCATATATGTTTGGTCAACACCTCAACAAATTCCAAAAATACATTTTGTAAGCAGAAAGGTAAATAACGGTAAGATTTCAAGTTGCTACCGTGTCCCATCTCTTTGAAACTTCTATCCTTTTCTCTTAAAACATATTGATCTAAATTATGCATGTGAAAAATGTGAAAAATAATTTCCTCCTTTTAGGAATTTTCATGGTCTTTGCCCTAGGTGTATGCTGAAACAAACTTAATGAACAATTCTTCCTCACACTTTTGATCCCGCCTTAATGTTAAATCTGGTAAGATTTACTTCCTCCCTGCTTTCTTGGGAATTAAAATTAGTTGTATACTGTCATGTAATTAACATCAAACATATAGTTTCCATTAACATTTTTCATTCTAAATTTTAAAATTTATGTCTACTGGCACATTGGTGGATTTCTTCTATTTTATTTTTACCTGGCTTTTAACAGTGAAATTCGGTAGCTTTTTGTATTTCAGATGGCTCTTAGCGGGGTCCACAGCAAAAGGAAGCATGTAGTTCTTGCATAAAAGTTTGGCTCATAGGGCATGGAGAGCCATATAACTTCCACTGGCATACAGTAGTACATTGTCACAATAATACCTTTGCAGCTTTACAGTTTTAGGACAGTACATGGAGAGTGGGTTAAAATATAGTCTTAATCTAGTTGGTTGGTTTTTTTAAGAATGAAGACTGACGAAAAACAAAATGGGAGAAAAAAATCCAAGAAATAACATACGATTTTAAATTAATTTATTGGTAAGTCATAGTTAAAAAATGAGTGTTTGGTCACCCGCAAGCTGTTGTGATGTCCGGCTCTCATAGACCTGTAATAACTTTGTTCAGAAGCTCTTCTGTCCTCCACTTGTTACCTGTATTAATGGCACCTGTTTTAACTAATTTTGTTCATAAAAGACGACTTTCCACATCCTCGAATAGACTCAAAACTAAGCTTGGTCAACACCAAAATGCTTCCGAAGTACAGGAAGAAAACTGTAGACACACACCAGGCTGGGAAGAATACATTTACAATAGGCAAGCAGGATGTTGTAAATAAATAATCTGTGGGGGGAATTTTAAGGAAGTGGAAGACCATCGATAATTTTCCTCGACCTGGGGCCCCGAGATCTCATACAACAGGGTCAATTTGATAATGAGAATGTCATATTATTTAAGCTTCTGACCCACATGAAACGAGAACTCTCAGGAGATATTTACATTGATGTTTATTTAGGAAGATGAGTGGAAGGGGATCCGGCAGTGGACAGCAACGGGCAACATCAACGAACAGCGAGGAACGGGAAACAGCGGGGCGGCAGTAAACGGCAGGGAGCTGGAAACGTCTACGACGTGGGAGACCGGAAACCTCTGAGGGTGAGGACAGGCAAAGTGAGTAGCAGCAAAGGGGTGAGGGAAAATGAATGGAACGATCTTACTTGTGAGGAGTGAACGGTTGTTGCCAGGGAGGAGTGAGTGGTGAGCTTCTTTCAGCAGAGATGGTGAAGCTGTAGTCCTGGGGGTGTGTGCAGCTGATGGAGCTATGCTGGAGCGGGCAGACCGAGCTGAGCCAAGAGGAGTGGGAACCAGATGGACGAGGGCAACCAGAGAGGATCTTGAGGTGATTTTGAATTCTGGAGATGATGGTAACCTGAGGTGAACACAACAGCGGTTAGAGGCGTGGGAAAAAAACAAAGTAGCAAATAAAATCTTTACGAGGACGATGGACAACAGGAGACGAAACGAGAAACATTCAAAAGGCTAGAGACACTAGAGATTGGCACTGAGACTAGGTTTTACCGGGAGTAAACAAACACTCAGCCGACGAGTAGCTGATCCACCAATCCTCTTATACTGGCTCAGCTCATCAGCTCATCAATTCCAGAACTACATGGACTAGATGAATAACCTGCACAGTGGCAAATGCCACCATTAGTAGCACAAACTCATAGAGGATTCAAAGCCTGCAAAGCCAAGCATGTCCCCCTGCTTAAGCAAGTTCATTTTCAAGCCTGTCTAAATTTTTTTGAAGAGCATTAATGATTTTGTGGAAGACGACTGAATGAATCAATCATTTTGAACAACACCATGCTTGCTGTGAAGCCCGGGGAGAAAGACAACACGCTTTGGGACAGTTTTTCTACAAAGGGGATAGAGCATATGATCCATGTGAAGACAAGACTAAACAAGGGCGTGTATTGTGTGATTTTAAAAATCTTTCCATCAGTGGGAGAATTGTGAATGGAATATGACTTGGTCTTTAGCATGATATTGATCCTACGCACAGCATTTGTGTTTGTATTCTGCTTTCTCTGTGTGCAGGAGCTGGTGTGCATGTGCAGCTCTAGTGCAGTATGTTCACACCTGCAAACCATCAAGCTTATCAAGCACCAGGATATGGGGAGTTGGCGGCAGGTCATTCTCTTTCATGAGTGATACCTCTACCCTCTTGTTGTTCCTATTTATGCTTCCATGTATTTTTTAGCTTTCATGCAGATATTTCACTGTGGTCCCCTTTGTTTTGGATACCTACCTCTAAGTTGCTTCACCTGCCATGTACCTTCTCTGTACTTCAAACTTTCCTAAACAACTATTAGTTCAATTGAGAAAAAAACACATTTTGGTAAACATTTAATGGTTGCTTAAGTTAATAAACATACTACACCCATTAGTTATTTTTCATTAATTTCTGTAACAATAAAGTTTGCATAAACAAATAAAGCTGCCAAAAGTTTTCTATAGAAAAACAGTAAATGGTTTAAAATATTTAGATAATGCTTCAAACACTGTATTTGTGCATGCTCACACGCATATAAATTTGTATGCATTTTCACTGAATGTACATGTCCTTGTAATGTCTGTCGCACACAAACACAAAATATAGAAACTTTTTTTTTGACATAAAATAAAGAAATATTAAGGTTAGTAAAACTGTCATGGTGGGACGTCTTATGCACACTACCTACAAAATATATATATTTACAAAAAGAATGTTTGTGTTATTATCAGCTACTTTCATTAGATCTGCATTTGCAATACTTGTTAGTAACAAAATCACACATGGAATAAAAAGGACTTAAAGATGATACCCTGCTTTTTTAAGTCTGATTCGGAGAGACGGCATCCATCCAACTTTGGACGGAGCCGCTCTTCTTTCTAGAAATATGGCCAATCTTATTAACTCCCCAAATTACTGACAAACCAGGGTCCAGACCAGGAAGCAGAGTCGTAGTTTAGAACTCCTCTCTGCGGCTTCTCTGCAGTTACCTACCCATCATCCCATTGAGACGGTGTCTTGCCCACGGCCAAAACCAAATAGATTAAAGATCAATCTAAAAAGAGCTAATCCTGAAAATCTCATAAAGATAAAAACAACTCAGATGAAACAAAAATGTACAACTATTAAGTGTGGCTTATTGAACATCAGATCTCTATCCTCAAAGTCCTTATTAGTTAATGATTTAATTCTTGATA
>JAVLVB010000580.1:421780-431987 GCA_032876305.1 Orestias chungarensis | reverse complement strand
TGAAAAGCTAGTCCATGCATTTGTTACTTCAAGGCTGGACTATTGTAACTCTTTATTAGCAGGAAGTTCACAAAATGCAATTAAAAATCTACAGTTGGTCCAAAATGCTGCAGCAAGAGTTCTGATGAAACTTAAAAAGAGAGATCATATCTCCCCTATTTTAGCTTCCCTTCATTGGCTCCCTGTCAAACTTAGAATAAATTTTAAGATTCTTCTTTTGACATCTAAAGCCCTCACTAATAAAGCTCCATCGTATATCAGAGATCTGATTACTCCTTATGTCCCTAACAGAGCACTTCGCTCTCAGACTGCAGGTTTACTGGTGGTTCCTACAATCTCTAAAAGCACAATGGGAGGTAGATCTTTCAGTTATCAGGCTCCTCTCCTTTGGAACCAGCTTCCAGCTTTAGTCCGTGAGGCAGACACCCTGTCTAGTTTCAAATCTAGGCTTAAAACCTTCCTGTTTGATAAAGTTTATAGTTAGGTAGAGGTAGAGAAGACAGCCTAATCCGGTTGGGGAGGAACTCAGTCTTGACAGACGGTTCTCCTTTGCTCTACCTTCTTCATGTCTCACTCTATAGGGTTAAGTTATTTAAGTTTTTCTATAGTTATGCTGCTATAGGCTTAGACTGCTGGAGGACAAATCTGACAACTTCTCTCTCTGCTACTTTCTTCCCTTGTCCAATCTACCTAGTTACCGTTATTTCAACCTTTTTAACCTTTTGTTTTCTCTTAGTGTTCTTCTCCCCATAGTAACCACACCTGGGCTGGCGTTCTGTTAGCTGAGACAGCTTCTTGGATGAGAACATGGGCTGAGATGCTTCCAGTGACGTTCTACAACTGCTGCTATAAACTCTATTATTTCAGTATCCTGTGCTCCTAATTTAGCTTTCTGTCTCTTCAAACCCCCAGTCGGTTGTGGCAGATGGCTGCTTGTACTGAGCCTGGTTCTGCTGGAGGTTTCTTCCCGTTAAAGGGGAGTTTTTCCTCTCCACTGTCGCTACATGCATGCTCAGTATGAGGGATTGCTGTAAAGTCAACGACAACACAAGCCATTGTTTTGGTCTGCTGATTTCAGAGGAGTGAATGCTGCAAGTCAATGACTCGATGCAATCTGCTGGGGTTCCTTAGATTGGAAACTTTTTAAATCGATTTGTTTATGATGTATCTTTGATTTTAATTGATTTTCTGTGAAGTGCCTTGAGACGACATCTGTTGTAAATTGGCGCTATATAAATAAACTGATTCTTGATTCTTTAACGTTGCAATGTATTTTGTAAATTGAACCTCAAGAGCAATTTTGAAAGTCATAATGTCTTTAGTTCGATGTAGTCCCAGCAGGAGAACCATGGTTTAGTTTTAACCAGTGTGAAATAATATTGAACAGAATCTTGAAATCCAAGGCATCTCACTTGAGAATTCCACTGGAATAGTATAAATGACCCTGTCAGTTTTCCAATGTTTCCATTCAACACAACAGAGACTTTGCTGTGCCTCCCATCTATCATTTCTCCATCTGTTTTCCTTCTGTTGCTTTCTTCAGATGTTGTCTTTCCACTTTTCCTTTATGTTTAAATCTGTTCTTTATTATTTTACCTTATTTTTGTCATTATTTAGAAGCTTAGGTGCTTTTCATGCAGTAATTGAGATCTGACTTTTGTTCTCAGTGGGCTCACCAGGATATAATTCAATTCAATGCTTCTACTGCCTTTACTAAAGCAAACCATGGAAAGAGGATAAAAGAGGGAATCAGTTCCAGATGTATTCAGATCTGTGTGAATACCAAACAACAGGAAGCAACTGGAAATGAAGTGGTAGTAAATAATAAATGAAGACATGCTCCAGCCTCCCCACAGAGAGAGGAAAGCCGGGATGGATTTCACGAGGAAGAAGAAGGATGTGCTGCATCCATCTGGTCTTCTCTCATTGAAGATGAGAGAAGACCAGAAGGAAAAACATAATGCAAAAAACAGAGGATATAATCAACACAGAGTATTAGATTCATTGAACTGGAGTACACTTGTGCTAAAAGCCCCTAGAAATCAACTTTTATATAAAAAATTATTATTCTAAACATGCATAAGTGGCCAATTTGAAAAATAAACAATTCTAAAAACTTCCTAAAAACCTTGGACGCTTGCTAACATTATGAAGACAAATATTTGTAATATAAAGCAGCAGAGTTCCTCTGAGGTTTAAGCTGTACATTTAAAATATGTGAAACTTGACACTTTTCAAAGTTTACCTTATGGGCACCTTTCCCACCTGAGGATAATATCACTCCAGTGCAGACACAACTCTCTTAGTACTGTATTCCCATTCAACAGCATTCATGGTGAGTCCACACACAGAAAACGTTGTTCTGATAAAGGAGTCCAAATATTTCACTTCAACTTTGTAAAATATCCACATATCTCATCAATTTACCATATGTTTGAGTGCTTCTGATATAAAAGTCCTCTGTCATTCACAAGCTGATGACGGTAAGCTACATAGTCGTCACAGACTGACAGAAGCAAGGCTGTCATACAACAGCGAGCACTCTGAACGCTACTAGCAGGCAAGGTGTGTGTAGCGTCTTGCCCAGTGACACAACTACAGATGGAGTGGGTATTTGGTGGTGGTGTCTTAGGAGGGTGGCTATGTTTTTGTTTTTTTCTTTGCAAATGAATTATTTTGCCATATCATTAAATATTTTTATATCAATTCTATGCTTTGAGCCAAGTAAATTAGTGTCTTTACCAGTCGATTTACGATATCAAAGAAAATCCTTTTTCCTTCTTAATTTATTAAATGTATCTAAAACTTAAAATTTACATTTTCGTTTTTTCCTATGTTGTGGAAGTGTTTTTCGACCCCTTACTTCCTCCAGGTCCGTTCTATCCAGTTACGAGACCCAACCAGTAAAACCAGCAAAGTATTTACCTTGTAAAAATAATGAGAAATGGTTACGTATAAAATCAAGATTTAATATAAAGGTAATCAGTGTACAATTACGCAAATGGAAAGGATACAGAGTGACATTCACCATCGGTACCGGACTCCACTTAGCACATCATAAGGATGAACCAATTGAAGCAAAGAATGGAGTGCAAGTCCTGCTTTTATCTATTCCTCACTCCTAACCCTCCTAAAGGGTGTCATCCTCTTGTATCAGTTTATCCTTGACTATGTGATCAGCAGTTATGTTGTATAAGCTGTAGCAGTGAGCGGTGCAGCAGATAAACAACAAGGACAGGTATTTACTAAGGCCAGCAAAGAGATTATTAGGAAAGGTCACAGAATCATACATACAAAATCATACATCCATAACACCTACAATTCCACTACTTCTAAATCGCATGATCGTCTGACCTGGTGCTCTCAGAGGTAAACACTGATTCAGGCTTTGGAATAGCAAACTGCCTGGCAATCATAATTGTAAATGGTATTCTTGCAATTAAATTATTTAATTTGTTTATAACTGTAAGACACATAACACCTATGATTTTCTTTGGCCTAATGGTAATTATTTGATCCAAAGAAAGTTCTGGATACACTGGGTCTTAACCTAAAGATTTCCAGATAATGACCTGAAATGAAAGAAATCTTTGCTTTTAAAAATGCTATAAAGTCAGGTGTCTGTAATTTGTTAGTGTAAATCAGATACTATACACTTTGATTATGGCATATCACTAAAGCCCAAATGCGCTTCTGTTGCCTTGCCTAGCTGTAATCTATCAGCTGAGATAAATAGGTTGAAAGGATGATAAATACCAAGCTTTTATATTATATTAAAACCACTGTCGTGAAAAGCAGTTCTCAAACAATTTACATTTATTGCAAAAACAACACTTCACACTTTGTATATTGATCACCATACTGTAATGTACTTTGACATCCACTTGCACTCCCTTTTCATTTTGCCACAAGAGTGGACAGTTGTTTTGTGTGTGAAACCTATGTAGTGGACCATCAAAACACAAATGCATACAAAACAAATTTTTATTTCCTTTTAACAATAAGAAACAATGTGACCAACAATTATCTTAATTTAGCTGCCAAAGTCTACTTTAATTCTAAAAGCATACTAAAATGGTTCGTCTTTTTATTACTAAACACGGTTTTGAATACCATTGGCATCTTTCAAACAGTTACAGACAGACTCAACTTTTACATACCAGCAACAATTTTTAAACAAAAAGCTAAGAAACATTTTAGACATTCTGAAAGTCTTTTTTTTTCTTTTTTAATGTCATTGTTCTCATGCTAATAGCTAGCAGCTCAATGTGTTTGTCGAAGAAGATCTCTTTTATAAGGCACTTTTTCCTTGATATTCTGTTTGAAGGAGAAACATTACCTGATTTATTATGTTTGTTATATTTGCAATAAAATACGTCTCACCAACACCAACAAATCAAAGAAAATTGTTCTTGTAGATAAAATTTACATTAAACAGTTTGAGGAAATTTTCTGGTTAAAATTTAAAAGATTGCTGTAAATCAAGAACTGCATGAACAAAATAGTAGGCTTCTCATCGTTATACAGAGATAAGCACATGTGGAAGCTGGCATTATTCAAGGTTGTGTTTTTTTTTGTTTTTTTATTAATGTGCATGTAAATGGATGTAAATCACTGCAACACAGAAAATTAAAATATTCAGAAATGTTTTGATCGCATATTTAACAAGGATTTATTACCAGTCTTAATAAAGCCTTGTTTGATTGTGATAAACCTAGATAAATGTACTTGAAAGAAGGATTTGGGTCTTAGGATGTGAGCATTGCAGCCCACAACCAACGTGAGCCTTTTTCCTCCCATTCAAACACTTAGGTTAAGACCCCAGGATAAATATAATACTCAAATTGGAACTCTAGTCATGCACTAAAGCACCACAGATTGGCAGCCTTTTTACTGGTGTATTTGAAAATCTTGTATAGTGAGCCTACCTGAAAGACGAAGGCTGGCACCCCAAGGTGTTAATGTTTCCAGGAGCTTTTAACTGCTGCTACAATGAGATCACAAATAGTAAGCATTACAGTGAATAATGTATTTCTATATTAATCTAAGATGTGACCTTAATGTTTGAGAAGTAATCCAATTAAAATAACGTTTTAACCAGCAGTCTAATATTATCAGGTTGACAAGAGCTAAACTATTAATTTAAAATCTCAGCCTTTGTAAAGCCATGTCCTCTCACATTTTCAAAATTAACATTTAATCCCTACTGTTTTATCCGTTGCAATGAAAATCCTATAGAGTTTGTATTTGTTACTTTTATATAACCAGATTGATCGCTTCTTTGTACCTTGATTTCTTAAATGTTAGGGAAATTTAAATCCTGTTAGCAGTATTAGTTTCACAGCAAAAATATTTTTTTAACCACTTCCTAAATTCATCCCACACTGTTTAGAACATTGATGGGCAAGCTTTTAATTACTTATCTTGCCTCAGGATTTCCTCTCCAGCCATCCTGTTGGTTTTAACAGCCTAAAAAAGTCACAGTTAAAAAAGGGAAGAAGTCCACAGAGCCGAGCAATACCAACAGCAAGTCGAGTTCATTTATAATCAAACACATAAAAAGTATTTTGCAAAAAATTGAATAAATGCATGATCAATTAAGTCTAAATCAGACATGAGACCATGTAAATATTTAGCCTGGGTAGAGTATTTACAAGATAAAGATGACAGGTCCCAGAACTGGACCTATAGGTAAAACAGACTGGTAGAGTCCAGCAAAAACAGTAAACTTTCTGAAAGGGGTATAGCAATGAAACCTGTCAGGAACAGCACCTTATTTGCCAACAAAATGTCAAAGGTTGTTAGGCAAAATATTTTGATTACCTGTGTTAGTCAGATTTTAGGTCTAGCAGTTTCTGTTACGTACACAGGATATTTAGCAATAAAACCTCAAAATCGAAAATGGCTACGCCAGTTACTGTAAATAACATGAAAATTGAATTCCTTGAATTTAAAGAACCTTGGTGACGGTTCTCCTTTGCTCTAACTTCTTCATGTCTCACTCTATAGGGTTGGTTTTTTTAAGTTTTTCTATAGTTATGCTGCTATAGGCTTAGACTGCTGGAGGATAATCTGACGACTTCTGTCTCTGCTACTTTCTTCCTTTGTCAAATCTGCTTTAGTTACCGTTATTTCAACCTTGTTAGCCTTTTGTTTTCTCTTAGTGTTCTTCTCTCCATAGTAACCACACCTGGTCTGGCGTTCTGTTAGATGAGACAGCTTCTTGGATGAGAACATGGGCTGAGATGCTTCCAGTGACGCTCTACAGCTGCTGCTATAAACTTTTTTTTCAGTATCCTGTGCATCTAATTTAGTTTTTCTATCTTCTAACCCCCGGTTGGTCGTGGCAGCTGCTTGTACTGAGCCAGGTTCTGCTGGAGGTTTCTTCCTGTTAAAGCAGAGTTTTTCCTCTCCACTGTCATTATATGCATACTCAATTTGAGGGATTGCTGTAAACACAAGCCAATGTTTCTGTCTGCTGATTCCAGAGGAGTAAATGCTGCAAGTCAATGACTCGATGCAATCTGCTGGGGTTCCTTAGATTGGAAACATTTTCAAACTGATTTGTAATGATGTATCTATGATTTTAATTGATTTAATTGCTTGAGAAGACATCTGTTGTAAATTGGCGCTAAAAAATAAACTGATTCTTAAATCTTAATGGAGTCATGTTGGTATAAATTGCATTAGTACACTTGATTTTCAATACATAGAAAAGCAGAGAATTGTAACATCTTTGTGGTTGACAATGAAGAAATCTTCATTACTGGGGCTATTTTTATGCATGCAACTGTGGCACTTTAATACCTCTATCTTTGCACTTTTTTAAAGGCACTTTAACAAGCAATTTAGTTGGCAAAGAAGTGACTCAGATGTCTTTACTGTCTCATCTCCAGGGTTTTTAGAAAAATCCCAGGAAGCTTCAGATACAATTGATAGGTTTCGGGAGAGACCATGGAAAGGGTGGGGGGCTTTGTGCATGTCGTTTTTGTGGTGTTTCCTGATTCTTGGTGTAGGTCTAGAAATATAAAATATTTATAAAAAGTAAAAGGAGAATATGTCTGTGTATATATTTGATAAATTTGAAACATTTGAATTTTAGCTTCTGCTGCATGTGCGTACCAGATGAAGTTTGTTATTGTAAGTGAACATGCTGATGAAAACCTACACCTTAATGATAGCTTTATATCTAAAATTAGCATCTAAGCTAATGTTAGGATTTAAACTAAAATTTGCTTTTACACCACCATGGGAATATGTACGGCATAGGTACCTGGCTACCGATTTCCAACAAAGGGATATATACCCATTTCAGCTCAGGAGCCTCATACAACTCCTTTGAATACCATGCCACCCTGACGACAGCACCTGTTAAAATGTATGTGGTTGTTGTATATCGTCCTCCGGGTCAATTGGGAGACTTCCTAGAAGATCTAGACTCCCTGCTCTCCTCCATCCCTGAGCATGACTGTCCTCTGCTTGTCCTTTGTGATATGAATATTCACTTTGACACTCAAGACACCGCAGATTTCTTCTCACTAACTCACTCGTTTGATCTCCATTGGGTAAGCATCCCCCAACTCACAGGGCCCGTAAAGTACTTGATCTTGTTTTAAGCAGACACTGCATGACCAACTCACTAAAAGTTACTCCTCTACACCACTCAGACCACTACTTTATTGCTTGTCTCCATCAACTACCCACTGCACACCCTCCCAATGTCTCCTTTTTCGACGCAATCTCCGCAACTTGTCTCCTACCCACTTCTCTGCACTTGTAACCTTGGCTCTTCCACCCCGTAGCACTTTTTCATCTCTGGAGGTAAATGATGCCGCAGAGTCCCTCTGCTCAACATTGAGTTCCTGCTTAGACCGCTTGTGCCCACTGATCACTAAACCTGCAAGACCCATGCAGTCACACTCATGGCTGACTGACTCCTTTAGATCGATGCGCACAACTCTCAGAGCTGCGGAGAGAAGGTGACACAAATCAAAGGACCCATCTGATCTGTCACGCTGCTCTCATCCTTCTCCTCAAGTGTTACCGCTGCAAAGAAGGAGTTCTATCAGGACAAGACCCACAGTACTACCGACAACCGGAAGCTATTTTCTACCTTTAAGTCTCTGTTAAACCGACCACCTCCTCTTCCTGCAACCAACCTCACGGCAGATTCCTATGTCAACCTTTTCACCGACAAAGTGGCAGCAATCAGCAGTCAGTTCTCAGACCCATCTACCCATCAGACTCCATCTACCACAGCCCATCCTTCCTCACTGGTCCTTCATCTGAGCACTGCTAAACCCACTGCTTCCTTTTCTTAATTTACCCCTCTCACCAAGGATGAGGTATCAAAGTTTCTCTCAGGCAGCGGCCCTACATCTTGCCCTCTGGATCCTATTCCTACCACACTCCTGCAAGCCATTGCTCCAACCGTTGTGACAGCAGCCATCCACGTGATTAATGCTTTACTATCTACCAGATCATTCACCACCGCCTTCAAACAAGCCCAGGTAAGTCCCTTACTTAAAAAACCCTCCATAGCCCCAACCCAAGTGGAGAACTACCGACCGATCTCCCTTTCCTGTCTAAAATCTTCGAAAAAGCTTTCTCAAAGCAGGTGACGAAATTTCTCTCCCATCATGACCTCCTTGATTCTAACCAATCAGTCACTCGACGTAAATGGAACTCCTGTCAGTAATGGAATCCTTGAAATAAACCAAAGCGACAGGCCAATCATCAGTTCTCATCCTGCTGGACCTCTCAGCTGTATTTGATACTGTAAACCACAGCATCCTACTTAACAAGCTGGCAGACATGGGCATTGAGGGCAGTGCACACTCCTGGTTTGAATCCTACCTCACCGGACGATCCTTCAAGGTGGCATGGCAAGGCCAAACATCGACGCGACACCACCTCACCACAGGGGTGCCCCAAGGTTCAGTGTTGGGCCCCCTCCTCTTTGCCATGTACACTACTGCGCTGGGCCCAATCATCCATTCGCATGGCTTCTCCTATCACTGCTATGCGGATGACCTCTCTGTACCGACGCAAATCTCAGCCTGTCTTTCTGACATATCTGCATGGATGAAAGATCACCACTTCCAACTGAACCTCTCCAAAACTGAACTGCTTGTCCTCCCAGCCAAGGAAACTATTCACCACAACATCAGCATCAGGTTAGCCTCCCTATCTGTGGCACCCACTAAGGTTGTAAGAAACCTGGGCGTCATGATCGATGATCAGCTGACCTTTGCGAATCAGGTTGCCTCTGTCGCCCGACCGTGTCGCTTCTCTCTATTCAACATCAGGAAGATTAGGCCATATCTAACCGCTACAGATGATCCAAATTGCTGCAGCTCGCTTGGTTTTCAACCAGCCAAAGCAAGCGCATGTCACACCCCTTTTCACTGAACTCTATTGGCTTCCCTTAGCTGCACGCATCAAATTCAAATCGCTGGAATACAGAGTGTTTGATGGATCAGCGCCCATCTACCTCAACATCCTCTTAAAGCCTTACGTCACTGCCCGCCCGCTCCGTTCCTCCATGGAGCGCAAATTAACGCGACCAACGCCCTATGCAGGTCAATCTAAACTCTTCTCATTTGCGGTTCCTTGCTGGTGGAATGACCTTACATGCACCAGAGCATCAGATTCTCTTTCCACCTTCAAGAAATCCTTGAAGACCCAACTCTTCCGAGAGTATCTCTTGCCCTGAAAGATCAAAATACACTTATTACCCCCCCTGATATTATTAATTAGCACTCTACATATGTATATGTATATGTATATGTATATGTATATGTATATGTATATGTATATGTATATGTATATATATGTATATGTATATATATATATGTATATATATGTATATGTATATATATATGTATATGTATATATATATGTATATGTATATATATGTATATGTATATATATATGTATATGTATATATATGTATATGTATATATATGTATATGTATATATATGTATATGTATGTATATGTATATGTATGTATATGTATATGTATGTATATGTATATGTATGTATATGTATATATATGTATATGTATATATATGTATATGTATGTATATGTATATGTATGTATATGTATGTATATGTATATGTATGTATATGTATGTGTATGTATATGTATATGTATGTATATGTATATGTATGTATATGTATATGTATATGTATGTATATGTATAT
>JAVLVB010000580.1:401504-421680 GCA_032876305.1 Orestias chungarensis | reverse complement strand
TTTTTTTTTTTTTTTTTATGTTTGGTAAATGTGAACAATTGACAATAAAGCCAAATTTAACTTTTTCATTGCTTAATAACCCATAATATCTGATAAGATAAGAAGCACAGCAGCTCAGCTGCTGACAAATAACCCTACCTTATAGTGGTGTCAGCTCTGCTTAAAAAGATACACAATGCATTGCTGACAAAACCTGCTGAGTTTGTTGGTGGCATTAGAGGAGATAACAGAGGAGAGAGACCTAGCTGTCTGAGAAAAAGTGGATTGGATCTTGAGCGGCAGTCACAGAAACAATTCTTCATATAAAAGTGGTGGAGCAGCTGTCTGACCCTGAGTAGAGGGAAAAATTTTACCTGCATATTTTGTTCTCTTAGTCTGTAGTTCAGTGAACATTTCATACTTTTTTGTAGCAGTTTATTTAACAGGGTGGAAGGGGCTTAGGGGGTAATTCGGTTTCTTGACCTTACTAAACAAGTAATAAAAAAAACTTTTTTCCACCTTAAATAACAAATTAAACTGCAGTTTGTGGTTAAAATATGGCAAAACATGAAAATGAAAGGACAAATAATGAACATTAATCATGAGTCAATAAGTCAGTAGTCCAAGAGGCTTTGGTCAATAAGACCGTACACCTGATTCTTTAGAAATTACAAACCAATATGTCAATTAGAACTAAAGGTTTGCAGAGTATAAGTGTTTTTGCAAATCTATTCTTGTTGCTTTGAAGTCAGTCATGAAGGTCTGTTATTGTGTTTGCCTGAAGGTATGTGTTCAACAAGCACTTATTTACACATCCAGCACCATAATAGGAATGTTTTTCATTAACACTAAAACCATGGTGATGTAACAGTGGCATTTCACATAATGAAAAGAGGTTTAATAAAATGCATTACAATGTTGTTGGCTTTTAAAACAAGACTATGATCCAAAATACACTTTCATTGTAATCAAATGGGAGTTCTAATGCCCTGATCTCATTTCGATTGTGAATAAATACAAAAAGGTCAATGGAAAGGCAAGCGCTCAAAAAGCCAGCAACATTTTACCAAGAACAAGTGGTTACTGATCCACAAAGACATACTGGAAACCTTAGTTGCTGGTTTCATTTGCAGGTTGGGCAGGTGATAATATTGACATTTTTATTTGATATACTTCTTCCTGTTGCCTTTGTCTGCACTGTGCTTTAGTGAAAGATTTTCAGCATTATTTTTATGATTTTGAAAGTGATTTTTTTTATATCTGAATTTTGCTAACCCTTTTTGATCCAGTTGGTTATAGTAAATTTATTAAACATTATAAGGCACTTTTATCTGCCAATGTGAGCTGAAACAGACAGCACTAAATACTGTCACACTGAGTGAAGGCATAGCACTAGTTAATAACCAAATATACCAAAATTATCAAATTAAAAACCCCTCAGGCAGTGACACAAATAGTGTTCAACTAATCCTTGGTAATATTGGCAGGGTTCCTTTTCATCATTATATTATGTTTGGTTATCACATCTGATTTAAGTTATAACAATTGAATGAATTTTACAGGTGTGTACAATTTTAGCACAGATGCAGAACAAAAAGATCCCTCAGACTGAGAAAATATTAAGTCCTACAACCATGTTAACAAAACATAAAAACGGTCACCTGATCAATAATGGCATTATGTACATAATCAACATGCTTAATAAAATAAGCAGAAAACAATAATGAATATAAAAAGCAAATGTCACAAAAATGTTGGTAAACTATTATATAACATCAACTCATCTGTGGGAAGGTGTTTTGTCTTTTCTTCTGCCTAACTGCTGTGGGAGTGTGTTTACAGTCTGTGGGCAAATGGCTTGCTAATATTTCCAGTCACAAGGAAAAGGTCAGATCACTGGCAAATGTGGAGATGGAAGGCTGTATGACAGCAAAAATAAATAAATAAAATATGGATGGGAAGACAGTGATGGAGGTGAGGAGCAGAAAGTGACATGCTGAGTGACAGATAAATGATGGAGGATGTTTGAAAGTCAGGAGGATGCGAGGCTGGTGCGGAGGGAAGGTGGAGGAATATTAGATGGAGGGTGGAAAAATAGAGTGAGCTAAGATGGAGGGAGGGGGGTAGTGGGAAGAATGGAGGAGGAAGAGCATGGCATGTGTTGTTTTATTCTTATCCAGAGGCCAAAGAGAGGAGGCAGATACCTGCTGATCATTCTATTGTATTATCTAATACTAAAAGCTGACATTTCAATGTGTTTGTTTTGTGGATACGGAAAATGTTAGATAAGACTCTCATGAGGAAAAATATACATTTACACAAGTTTTGCTTATTTTTAACTATTTCTTCAACATAATGCCAATGTTCTGTTATCCCAAGTAGATAAAAAAGATGCAGCATTCAAACTACACAGTAAAAAGCAAACATGTTCTAAAACTTTTGTGTTACAGACATAATCAAGTGCTAATGGTGCATAGAACTACATCATAATACATTGTTGCAAGAGAATATCACACAATGTGGTGAAAAACTACTCCTACTCATGAAATGCTTTAACACATATCTCTACTATAACCTCTATGGAGTTATGTGCATTCATGTGGCTGCTGCCTTAATCTTTCCTTGTTGGTTACATCCCCTACATTTACAACCAGTCAGAGTGGTGTGTATGTGTTACAGATTTTCTCTTTTGCCTCTACTGAAATATTTATGTAGTCCTGCAGTGCACTTCTATATATTCTTTAACATGCCTCTAAAATGAACACATTTCCAGGTTTCTCTTTGTACTTATGCACACCTGGGAAAGAGAGAAGATTCTTTACATTAATAATGTGGGGACATAAGTGTGTTGCTACGTGAGTCGACCCTTCGTGGTTCATGACAATACATTTTTAATGAAGCTGACTTTGTCTCTTGACACTCTAATAAAATGTTTATGATTGAATCAGAAGAAAGTTGTGTCCACCGTGTGTGCATTAAAAAATAAAAATAAATCACACTGAAAATATGCGCATGTGTAACGATCTACTCTGTTTTCAAGAGGCCTCTGCTATTTTTAAAGATGTGAACTTAAGTGTAGATGTGATACACATCGAAAAGTTGTGCATCACAACGATGCAAGAGTTGAAAATTGTTTTCTGATGAAGCCAGCATGACCACATCATCCTTAAAAAGAAACAGCAAAGTGATCCTGCTTCACCAAAATGGATCCTCTCAACATCCTGACTACACCTAAAAATGTTGTCCTTAAAGGTTATGAAAATAATTGGTGACAAATCGCAAACTCAACCTTCACCGAAGACCCAACCCCAACTCCTCCAGGCAATGTGAACCAAGCTCTGGCACTGGTCGTACGTACAAGGACCTAACACCCTGTATCCAGGGGCCTGGTACCCCATATTCCTGGAGAACCCCCAACAGGACTCTCCCACCGGACTTCAGAATGGTTGAATGCCTTCTCCAAGTCCACAAAATACTTATAGGCTGCGTGTCCCACACCCGTTCTAGGACCCCGCTGAGGGTTTGGATTAAATACTATTAGATAAATACTGTTCTTAGTATTATTTCTCTTAGTGTTCTTTGACTATATGAAATTTTGATAATATTTATGTTAATTTATGCTTTTCTATTATACTGTTTTTTCAGGGGCTGGACAAGTCATGACAAAAATATTTAATACAAGATGCTCTTTCTTTATTAAAAATCAATGAGGGCTTTAGATTAAAATAAGAATAAATGAAAAGTAAACAAAAAATAGTTTTTTTTTAATGATCTAAACAAGAAATGAATGTGAAATTTCTTTAAACAACATGAAAAACAGTGGATTTAATTATGATGATGAAGATTATGAAACAGACATAAAAAGAAGCACAGATTCAAAAATACGTTAAAACTAATTATCATGTTATGGATCTGAAATGTTGCCCCCTCTCGACAGAATGTATATATATTGCTTGTGTACTTTAACCTCAAATATCCCAAAATATGGATTTTAAAAAGTATTTTTACATTGTACAGGTTTTAAATCCTATAAAATGCTCTTCCTATTAGTGCCAGAATACCTTGTGTTGTTTGTTTGCCAATCTATCACAGTGGTTTAAACCCACCATCCATGCATTGAAGCTGTGCTGCTGCAAATGCAGCCGTTTCTGAGAATCTTCATAGTTCTAAAAAGGTTTTTTGAGGAGGCTGTGAAGAGGGTTAAGGGTGAGCTGCAAGGGATGAGATAATGGGATAGACATGCCTGTTCTGTTTGATAACCCTTTTGAGCTCTTTCCATTTTTCCCCATTTTGCATTTCACAAATTCATTTTGTGTTTGGTATGCACATGTTTGCTAGGCAACTGTGTGAGAAAAAAAAGGATTAATGGGTTTAGCCTAGATGTATTTGTTTGATCTTTTTAAAATTCATTAAATCCACACAGTAAATGCAAGCAAAATATTATCTTATTTTAGGAGCTTAATAAATTGTTTTATTTAAACTTGTTTTATCTTGTTATCACAACTTATGTAATGCCTTAAATACTACAGCAGGTAGATGCAGTTGATATACAACCCACAACAAAATAAGTGCATGTAAGATATTGTTGAGCAAGACTTTACCTTATTTTACTTTGTTATCATAACTTATGTAATGCCTTAAATAGTACAGCAAGTACATGCAGTTGATATACAACCCAGAACAAAAAAAGTGCACGTACGAAATGTGCATTTAAAGCAAAATCTATATTAAAGAGTTAATTAAATGTCCGACCAGACAGGTAAACATTCTGGATCAGTGCTACACCACCATCAGAGACACTTATCACGCCGTCCCACGTGCTGCACTGGGCCAATCCGACCACATCATGGTCCACCTGATTCCTGCATACAGGCAGAAACTAAAGCTCTGCAATCCTGTTGTAAGGACGTCAAGGAAGTGGACCAGTGAGGCTGTGGAGAGTCTCCAGGCGTGTTTAGACTGTACAGACTGGGATGTGTTCAGGGCTGCTACCAACAGTCTGGACGAGTACACAGAGGCTGTGACCTACTACATCAGCTTCTGTGAGGACAGCTGTGTATCATGATGCACCAGGGTGAGTTACAACAACGACAAACCCTGGTTCACAGCCAAACACAGGCCTTCTGGAGTGGGGACAAAGGCAGATACAGAGAGAGGAAATACAGGTTTAGCAAGGCAGTGAAAGAGGCCAAACGACTGTACTCTGAGAAGCTCCAAAACCAACTCTCAGCCAACGACTCTGCGTCTGTCTGGAAAGGGATCAGGCAGATCACAAACTACAAGCCGGTAACCTCCCACTCCATCAACGACCGACGGCTCGCCAACCACCTGAATGAGTTCTACTGCTGCTTTGAAAGACAAAGGGACAGTCCTGCATCCATCCCCCACGACACCTTCCAACAGCTCCAGCCACAAACCACCACCCCCACCTCCCCAACCTCAGGAGGAGCCTGGGCACCTCCAACCCCCACCCTGATGTTCCCCCCCACCAGCCCCCTACCCACACCTGGGACGGCTCTTTCCATCCAGGAGAGGGACGTCAACAAACGCTTCAGGAGACTGAACCCCCGGAAAGCTGCTGGACCGGATTCTGTCTCACCAGCCAGCCTGAGGCACTGCTCAGATCAGCTGTCTCCAGTCTTCACAGAAATTTTAACACCTCACTGGAGACATGTCATGTGCCAGCCTGCTTCAAATACTCCACCATCGTCCCCGTTCCCAAGAAGCCAAGGACCCCAGGCCTTAATGACTTCAGACGTCTCGCCCTGACCTCTGTGGTGATTAAGTCCTTTGAGCGCATTGTGTTCTCACACCTGAAAGACATCACCGACCCCCTCCTGGACCCCCTGCAGTTTGCATACAGAGCTAACAGGTCTGTAGATGATGCAGTCAACCTAGCCCTTCACTTCATCCTCCAATACCTGGACTCCACAGGAACCTATGCCAGGATCCTGTTTGTGGATTTCAGCTCTGCCTTCAACACCACCGTCCCAGGAGAAGCTCTCCCAACTGAGGGTGCCCAACTCCACCTGCAGGTGGATCACTGACTTCCTGTCTGACAGGAAGCAGCGCGTGAGGCTGGGGAAGCATGTCTCAGACTCTCTGACCATCAGCACCGGTTCCCCCAAGGCTGCGTTCTCTCTCCTCTGCTCTTCTCCCTGTACACCAACAGCTGCACCTCCAATCACCAGTCTGTCAAGCTTTTGAAGTTTGCGGATGACATCACTCTGATCGGACTCATCTCTGATGGTGACGAGTCCGCCTACAGGTGGGAGGTGGACCAGCTGGTGGACTGATGCAGCCAGAACAATCTTGAGCTCAACGCTCTAAAGATAGTGGAGATGGTTGTGGACTTCAGGCAGAAGCCAGCCCTACCCACCCCCATCACCCGCTGTTACTCCACAATTGACATTGTGAAATCTTTCCGCTTCCTGGGAACCATCATCTCCCGGGACTTCAAGTGGGAGCCAAACATCAGCTCCCTCATCAAGAAAGCCCAGCAGAGGATGTTCTTCCTGCGGCAGCTGAATAAATTCAACCTGCCAAAGACTATGATGGTGCACTTCTACACAGCATTCACTGAGTCCATCCTCACTTCCTCCATCACCATCTGGTACGCTGCTGCTACAGCAGAGGACAAGGGCAGGCTGCAGCGTGTCATTCGGTCTGCTGAGAAGGTGATTGGCTGCAGTCTACCGTCGCTCCAGGACCTGTACACCTCCAGGATTCTAAAGCGAAGATCCGGTCTGATCCCTCCCATCCTGGTAACAGACTCTTTGAAAATCTCCCCTCTGGCAGAAGGCTGCTGTCCATCCGGAACAAAACCTCACGCCACAAGAACAGTTTTTTCCCCATCTGCCACCAGCCTTGTCAACAAAGCCAGGTGCCCACACTGACACTCTCCCCTTCCTCCACACCCCAGAACACTTGTAACATTTACTCTCACTCACTTTAAAAATGTGCACATATATTTATATTGATATTGTAGTTACATTTATACTGTTTTAATTTGAGTACTGTATCGCACTGACGGCGGCAAAACAAATTCCTCGTATGTCCAAAAACGTACTTGGCAATAAAAGCTTTCTGATTCTGATTCTGATTGGCAAGCAGTTATGATAGGGCCTTCAACCCACCCCTCACAGCAAGCCAGATTATGCACTATGTACGCCCACCAGCCCCTGACAATTTAATTGCATAATTTTTTCCCCAGGATCAGATGCAAACTCAATCTCAGTTGCAATCAGGCCTCAAAGGCTTAGTTTTCACATTGCATCAATAAGACTCTATGATAGCATAAGCAGACATTTCTAAACTTCATGCAAAATCGAAACATTGTCCTTACTTGCCAAAAATATTTTAAGATCATCATGTGGTATAAACTTTGTTTTTAAGAAATGTAGACCAAAAATCTTCTGAGGCAAAAAAAATATTTAATCGAATTTGTTGCATTTTCTTCACAGAAAAAGACAATTATTGATTAAAAGGTGAGCCTTTTGACATGCATGTTTACAAGAGATTTTCAGATAGAAAAAATACCCAAGATGATGATTTTCCTAGAAAGAAAATAACCATGTATCTCAATTCAATTAAAATTTTCTTTAGGCTCTTTACAAAAGATTAAAAAAATAAAATAAAATAAACCCATCTGATACAAGCCTTTTCAGGCATGTAGAACAAAGATTTGTTTTCAAGAAAAAAAATGTTTTCTTAATTATAATGCTCGTGTTCCCAATGGCCTTTTTTAGAAGATAAACAAAAATCAACAAAAAATCAAAAAGCTGCCCAAAACATTGTAAAAAACACAGTTGACCTGCGTCGCTTACAGTATTGGGGGTCCTAATAATGTACAGGAATGTCATGTTAGATTTTCCTCTTTTTTTCTTTTTCTTTTTCTTTTTTTTTTACATTTAGCAGAGAAGAATAATATTACCCTGAAAATGAAGAAACATTCTGATTACATTACGGTTCTTTGCTCCACTATAGCAAGCCAAAAGACATTCATTCAATAGCTCATTCTGCCCACAGGCTTGGAACCTATTGTAATTCACTTTAAATCTTAGTGTTGTAACTGTCAGAGAGGAGAATCAGTATCAGAATCAGAATCAGAATCAGCTTTATTCGCCAAGTATGTTTACACACACAAGGAATTTGTTTCCGGCTGTTGTTAGCTCTCTACAATTTACAAACAATACAATATACAGACAAGACTATGTAGACTCTCTACAATTTACAAACAATACAATATACAGACAAGACTATGTAGACTTTACAATTTACAAACAATACAATATACAGACAAGACTATGTAGACTCTCTACAATTTACAAACAATACAATATACAGACAAGTCTATGTAGACTCTCTACAATTTACAAACAATACAATATACAAACAAGACTATGTAGACAATATACAAGTTTACATGTTCAGCAGAGTTTGCATATGTACAGAAAATACAAAAATAGTGTAAGATTAATAGTTAAGGTAAGATGCAGTTACAGTATTATACAGCATGTATAAAGTGCAGTGTGGCATGTAAACAACAGTAAACAGCAGTTTAGTTTTTGTTATTAATAAGTTTGATGGCATGGAAAGAAACTGTTACAGTGTCTGTTTGATTTTGTGTTCAGGGCTCTGTAGCGCCTTCAAGAGGGTAGAAGGTTAAAGAGTTTGTGACCAGGGTGTGAGGAGTCTGTGATAATATTTTCTGCCCGGTCCTGGAGGGTGGGCAAAGGAGCACCGATGATTTTTTCTGCTCCATCCACCACTCTTTGCAATCTGCATCTGTCCTGTTTTGTGGCTGAACCAAACCACACTGTGATGGATGTGCACAGGACAGATTCAATGACTGCAGTGTAGAACTGTTTCAACAGCTCATGTGGCAGACCGTGTTTCCTCAGTTGACGCAGAAAGTACATCCTTTGCTGGGCCTTTTTGAGAATGGAGTTGATGTTGGCCTTCCACTTTAAGTCATTAGAAATGGTGGTTCCCAAGAACCAGAAGGTCTCCGCGGTAGACACAGTGCTGTTGAATATGGTGATGGGAAGCAGTGTCAAAGGTTTCCTTTTAAAATCCACCGTCATCTCTACAGTCTTTAGTGTAGATCTTTAGGAGGAGGATCTTGTTGTTGTTTTGCAGGTTGTCCTCTGGGGGTCGTCTTAGTCCTTTCATCCTGGCTGGAGCGCGCTGAATGCCTGTGCCTCGCACAGGTGTTCCACATCTAATCAGGAGCTGGAGAAGTATAAGAGGAGTGGTGGACCAGCTTCACATCGCCTGAGTGTGTGTTACTACTGGTAACCTTATCTCTTGTGCCAAACTAGCCTTGTGTAGACTAAGCTCTTCAAGTTTAAAACTTCCTCGTTGAACCTTTTTCTCGTTGCATCAAGTTGATGTTTTTTTGTGCTCGTTATCTCCCCTTGCTGATACTCCGCTGTACTCCTCCTCAGGTCAGACCGAAGAACCTCTCAGTGCTTCACCGCTTCCTGGATCCCGGCTCAGTTCGCCACACTGGCTCAGCCTCCTCAGGTTCAGCTCGGACTGCCCGCTTCTGCTCCAGCCATCCGCCTCCTGCAAGATTTCCCCCCGGACAACCTACTTTCTGGACAGCACCAAGTACTCCTCCTCCCTTCCGGCTCTCTATCCCTGGCGTAATCACCTGCACCCCAAATAAGACAGAGACACAAAGTAATCGTTCACAGTTTCCCTGCTGAGAAGCTCAACCTGGTTTCACCCCACCGAAGCTCACGGTCTTCCTAGTTGCCCCAACCCGTTCCAGTTCCTATCCACACCAACCTGTTCAATAAAATCTGTTTATCTGATATCCTGAGAGTTCTCTTTTATGTGGGTCAGATCGCTAAAAAATATGACAGTAATAATACATGTATTCATTCATATTAAAGGTTCTTAGTATACATTTTACTTTTATATAGACACAAAATGTAGTGTTTTGAACATACAGAAGGTTTTTTGGTGAATCTAATGTGTGGAATTGGGTTTCGGTTTGCCGTGATTTAAGTATGTTGCATAAACTAGATTATCAGCCTCAGGGTTTTCTGTAAATGACTGCGAATACTAAAAAGTAAAAACCTGCAATATATCATGGTGTACTCCACAATCTCACATTTTGGTAGGCTATTTACTACTCTGAGCAAGTAGATGTGAAAAAAGGATTATTTTTATTACAAAAATAATAACTTAACTCAGCTGCAATTCAGCTTGACATTCATTCCAAGGTTTCTTTTCAAAATTATTTGTTTTTTTGCATTCTACCAATTTTTCCGGATGAAGTATGTTTTTCTTTGGATATGGTTTTGCTTTGCTTTGCTTTGTTTGCAGTTTGTGATTATTTTCCTCTGGAGGTTTAACTACAATGGCAGAAAACTGTGTAGTTATTATAGAACTCTAATTATTTTTTCTACTTTTCTCTCTTTTTATCTTTTGAAAGATAAATTCACACATGCAACTAGGCCAGGCCCAGACTCCACATATGCTCTACTTTGTGTAAATATTCTTGAACTCAGCCTTCTTTGAACACTTGGCATTTATAGTGATGATTCTGTCCTCTGGACACCTGTTAAGTCAGCAGTGTTCCACCTAACTGTGTGGGGCTTATTTCGGCTATTGAGTAACATTTATACATTAAAAATACTTGTTGATATTGATGCTCTCCAATATTATATTTTTCTTGTATACTGAATTCTGGTTTTGATTTACATAACCTTAAATTATTTTATGTGTTGTACAGTCCTTCAATATATTAGTTTTAGTTTCTAAAATACGTTAATCCATCTATTTTTGATACCACAAATTCTTGCCTTATCTTTACTGGTGAGATACCAGAATTTGGGGTACGGCATCAATCTCCAGCTGTTATTAGGCAAAAGAAGGGCTACAACCTGGAGAGGTTGCCAATTCATTGAAGTGCAACATAGACTAACAATTATACATGCACATACTTATACCTAAGGAGAATTTAAATGACCAATTAATCTAACAGTTACTCTTTGGACAGTGAACAGAAGCCAGAGTACCTAAGTACATGCAAACTCAGTGCATATTGACCCAGGCCAGGGTTTAAACCCAAGGTTTGCTTTACAAGGCAAAAGTGCAACCAACTGAGTCTCCTTTCTAAAATGGGTGAAAAAAAGGAACGTTTGGTATAACATTCAAATAATTTCAGATGTACCTGTTTAGTGAAATGCTGATTTCATTGTTGAACATGGTTTGGCGGCTAGTTAAATAGCCAAAGATACCTGCTTTAATGAGGATGGTTTCGCTGTACTTGACTGTTATCAAACTAAGTTGCCCTAAATCCTACGGAGAATCTATGGAACCTTGGCAAAGGAAGACAGAGAAATCAGAGCTGACAGTGCAGAGAAGCTAAAGATTGGTATGAAACTTTACCTAAACAATATCACAAGCTGAGTGCATTTATAAAATTGATCAAAATTTATTAGTGGACCTGTAATCTGTAATTGAAAGTTTACATAATTTTCTATTTAACCCAATTAAAAGCAATTATTACAAAAAATATTTGTTAGAATAGCAAGTAAAAATATTCCAAACTATTTATTTGTTTGATAGATTATTTATTTATTTTTTACTATTACAATCTATTCACAACTTGTTCATATACACTGGAAGTGTGGAGGTGCTCTAAAATGGCCATTACTCATATAGGTGTGGGCATCATGTCATAGCAGAACTGTTTGATTGTTCAGGCTTTTTTACCATCAGGTTCAAAAGTATTACTGTAAAGCATGCAAAACATTTCTATAAGCAAAGCATACACAAAACTAAAACAACAACAGAAAGCAGCATCTCTGCCAGCAACTTCCAGTTTAAGATTTGGCATCTCAAAATACATACAATTCTGAAAAGTTATGATAAAATGTGGATTAGACCCAAACATTCTTACAAGGCTAAGTTTTGAAAATACATTAAAAACCCTTTGATACAGCAAGCCTTTCTGTGGATTTTACATAGATCAGGTTCTTCTGCTGTCAAGTTCTACAGGGTGCTTCTAATGGGCTTGTTATTTGACTCAGGTTTGATAAAGCATACAAAAATCATTTTCACAAGCCATTTTAAAGCATTTGTATCCATTATCTGGATAACCCTTTAGACCAAAAGGTAATATCTAAATAGTTCCAACTCAAAAGCTAGGCATTCATTTTCTACAATAGGGTAAAAGGTTTCCTTTGTGTAAAGTTTTTTGCCTATAATAACAATGGAATGAGGTCCCTCTGGTAGTAGCACTTCACCCAGAACATAATCAAATGCATCAGTTAGCAAAATAAATGACTGGTCAAATTCTGGGCAGTGCAATATTAGATATCCTCTCAAGGCACATGGGATATCTTTAAAGGCTTTATTTACTTAATCTTACCACTGGAGCTAATTAGGTCTATTGGAACTCCCTTCCCTTGGGTCAGAGCCACTACTTTAGCAGGTAAATGTGGAGAACTCTTGTTATTTGTCTTTGATCTGGAGTACCGAAGGGACACAATTTTTGAGTTACTTTGTTATCCTTGCCACCAAGCCAAAACAAAAACCTAACCGTAGCAGTACCAATACATTTTAATGTCATTTAAAAATTTATCTCGCAGTTCTGTCATACCAGGTGTTTTACCTGTAAATGTTACTGTAAAGGCTTGCATTACTACCCAATATGCAAACAAAAGGTACGGGAAGATTCCAATCAGTTCCAGTTTTATTAATAATCAAAGCTTGTTTTTAAGTGTCTGGCTAAACTTCTCTGTCAGTCCATCAGTTTGTGGTTGATGTAGGGATATTTCCAGTCCCCTAATGCCAAATAGTTTCTATAAATATTTGGTTTTTGGAAAGGCTGAGAATTTTCTCAGATGCTATAAACAAATTTTAGAACACCATAAAGTAAATTGAAGCTCGCACATCTCATGCAACTTCCTCCAACTGTGTCTTTAACCATCCAACTGGGTTTTAGGTGTATTTTAGTTGGAGTATGCAGAAATTTAAAATGCATTTTGCCTAATGGCTTCCTCCACCAACTGGTGTTGCATAATAAACAGTCCTTTCACCCAACCAATTGATTAAAGCCAAGCAAAAACAAAGTAATAAAACAGCAACGGTCAATGATTTTAATAAAAACAAAAGCTTTTTACGAAATTTGTGCACCCACATTTGCAAACTTTTGGTAACTGCGCATACAAAGGTGGGTTTAGGACGTGGGTGGGCTGGCTTTCACTGAGTTTTCTAATGTATTTTGCAAAACAACAATACAGCTAAGGTGGCATTTCTAAATGTAGGCCGCTCCGTTTAACATGGACAAGACATACAAAAGGAACAAAATGCAACGGTATTTAGAGTAAGACAAACAAACAAGTAGTTGTTGTAAACACAAAATTCTTAACTACCCTGAACCAACCATGCAGCAACATCATCAGGAAAAGGAGAATAGCTTGGTGGCCTCCTTACTCCCTTTATTTCCTTTTTTTTTTTTTATCTGGTGCAAAAAGATGCCTCTTTCTAAATATCTTCCTTAAAATTTAAATATATTTTTAAAGTAACCAGGGCAAGTTTTACATATGGTGAGAGGGGGTCAGAAGGTGGATTTTTACCCTTTAAGCTGCAATTATCCAAATTCCCCTTGGAGAAACAAACATTACAGTTGGCACATGAACAAACAGATGTGGAAGGGATGGTTTAGAGCTTGTTTGCTCTGTTGCAGATTTTGTTAGATGGCATCAAATTAGGGCAGTGCAGATTAAACATGGCAAATCTAATAAGAGTATCAATTAGTTAATAATGGGCTACCATTAATGGAGGCTTCCTCTTAATAAAGCCTGAATCCTAAGCAGTTAATAGAAATGAAAGCATTAAACCTTACCTGTTTAGATTTGTGTTGTTTGAATTAAATAGTTTGAGAGTTCAACAATCAGATTTTGTGTCAGTCAACACTAATCACCCAATAAATGCATATTTTAAATGTTTTCAACATTTCACTGATGTGAGAATCAAAAGATATACACTACAGTATAAACTTATTCAACACATGTTGGTGTACTAAAATTTATTTTAAACTGATGGATTCAAACTTCTGGGACAGTGAAAGGATTAAGCATGAAGGGAATTGTATTAGAACACCTAACCTTATGACCTGTGACTTATGACCTTAAATTTAGAATTAATTAATTCAGAAAGGTATAGATCACAATGTTGGAGCCCACAATGCTATCAAACGTTTTGTTTCAATCGAAAAATAGATTCTGTTGAACAAGAAATACTTAACAACGGATGCTGTCCGTGTCACAGCATGGTGGTGGGAAATTTACATATTTAACTTGCTAATTCCAAAATGAACTGATCAGAAAAAGTCCAATTAGCTGGTAGTAAGCTGGACTGAAAATGGACAGCAGTTAATGATAATTGTACCACTTTTGACTCCCACATCTCTCCTCTTTATGTGGGTGAACATAGATATGTTGTATTATGCGCTCAAACAATTATTGTCAAAGTCAGGAGTCTTGACTGAGACAATGAGGAACTAAAGGAACTCGAAGGGAACTCGGAAGGAACACTGGAGATCAACGAGGAGGAGGAGGAGAACGACAACAACGTCACAGAGCAGGGAGGAACATAATCTGGAGGATCGAGCGGTGAGTAGATTGGAGAACCAGGTATATAAGCTGGGAGGATGAGAAGCGGAACAAAGGAATTAGACAGCAGAGTAATAACAGGTGTGTGTAGTTAAGAGACAAGCAGACTGAGGCAGAGAGAGTCAACAGGAAACAAGTGGGACATGTAAACAACGGGAAAAAGAAAACACAGAAAACAATAATAATCAAACAGAACTACTAGACATACAAAGGAGGGCACTAAAAACGAATGGTAAAACTACGAAGCAAAAATTATACTGAGAAAATAACTAGAAACAATAACTAAGGAAACACTAACCACGAACAAACACAGACCATGACAGTTTTCCAAACACATTTTATGGATGTTTACGGCATCCATGCAAAAATAAGGGTCACCCAATAAACAAGCCTCTCCCACAGACATAAGCAAAAAATATAACTTAATATGACACTGTGACTATATCCAAAATGTTGGTGCACCTGTCAGTCTACCAATGAGGAACAATTATTTATACTACCGAAATTGACAAATAATGTTATAGAAATACTTTTTTTTGTGTGACCCATACCAAATACTGTTTTACTGGCAGCAATTATTACTAATTAAAGCAAATTACATTATTAACAACAGTTGTTGTACACGAGGTATAGTACACACAACAGAAGTTGCTACTCTTATCAGATTGCATTAAAAAAGGAATTGAAAAAGGAATAAATAATTAAAATAGGTATACACGTATTAAATAACTTTTTGATGATAAAATATTATTATTTTGTGTAAATTATTTATTCAGACAAAGATATAAAGAGGAAATATCTGTAGTTCGATTAAAGTAGTTGTCCTAATGTTAATGTACTGTTATTTCAAAACAAGGTTACTAAACTAAATATAGAACGTTATTACCAACCTCTGCAAACAACCATGGAAAGACACACTAGGTCACACTTAGAATCACAATTAGAGAAACTAATTAGGATGACAGGCATGTTTTTGCTTTGCCAGCAAAAGCGGGAAGTGCCTGTAGAAAACCTTACACATACATTGGGAGAACACCAGAGACAGGGACTGGGAGATTTTTTCAGGCCAGGAGTCCGTCATGTAACCAGGCCACCCTAGGCTTGCCACGCATGCATGTTCCCACACATACATGTTCACACCCACAACTAAATGCATGGGCACAAGCAAAACGCATTTGTGCACGTGCACACACACACTTATACCAAATAAAAGGCCACCTATTAGACCTACTGTAATTTCTGAGGTTGTAATGAAATAACTTTACTGCTGCTAATACAATAATACTAAGATAATAAAGATTTTACACAATACTAAGTGTTTAAGTTAGAGCTTTACATAGTCAAGTCATGTAAATAATCAATTACCTCAGTGGCACATCATCAAGGAGTACTAATGAACCCCAACCTACAGTTAATCTAGGATTGGAATACACAAATGTTCATGTTTGATCTGGGATACATAACAGCAAATCAGCAGCACACAGAAATATTTAACAACATAATCACTTAATAGAAAAACGCTATAACGCCAAGAAAGCTATTATTACAATTAAGAGCCATTTATGTCTATTCTAGCGTCTGGTAGAGTTCATGTGTTGTTGCTCTACTGTAGAAATGGTTTTGTAACTTCTCCCAAATGCTTTACTTCTCCTGAAATACCCGCAGGACTGGTGTAATCACCATCCCCACCTTTGAAAAGCAAACATATGCTTACAGTTTTTCCATAAACTGTATTTCCTACAGTAAGATAATTCAGCCTGTGTCTCACTGATTTGGCCTTGTACTCATTTACATGATAAGAAATTATATCCGATTAAAATCCGATTAGCTGGACAAATAAATAATTTAAAAAGTAAATAATAACAATAAAGTGGCTTGTAAACCTGTGATTTTAAATTCCCAGTCCTAAACTTGTATAGGCTCCATATTTACACTGTAGACTGAATGTGTGCAGCCTCAAGTTCCTTTAGGGGTCTCCGTTTAAACTTTAAACAAAAAAAATGTTGGTACAAATATATTGTTAAAATTAAGAAAATATACTTTTAACCTTAAAATAATATTTGTACCAACATTTTGTGTGTGCGTGTTCAGTTTTTGTTTTTAAAACTTACTTGTAATCTTTATTTTAATGGCAACAGGGGGGACTGAATGAATAAATATGTTACTTTTCTGCATTTTGCCACGTCCTCCTCCAGCGCCTCTCTCTTTTCGTCTCTCTCCCTCTCTGTTCCTTTTACCCAGTTGGGAGACCCGAGTCGCTTCTCCTCACTTCTTGCTCGTCGCTTCTCCTCACTTCTTGCTCGTCGCTTCTCCTCACTTCTTGCTCGTCGCTTCTCCTCACTTCTTGCTCGTCGCTTCTCCTCACTTCTTGCTCGTCGCTAGTTGCACCAAACACACGCCACGCCCCTTTCTCCATACCTGTGTGGTTGATAAAGACTTTTGGGGCGGATCTTAATCGAAATAAACCAATCGTCTTTCCCTTCTCAAATGCTGCTGGCCTGAGTGCCTCTAAATGGCATGTCCCAGCGCCTGTCTATCCGATATTCGCACTCCCGGGCAGAATTTTTATTTTAATTTTTTAAAGACAGACGCAGGCCAGCAGGCCATTATTAGGCCGGCGCTTCGGGAATACTCCGGGTTGTTCCTATGGCCAGTCCGGGCCTGACCAGAGATTACCAGAATTTTTTACCACAACATTGGTGCTGCAAGACAAAAGAGCAAACAGTTGTACCGATTTGCAGCCCAAGGGCATACCCACATTTACATTTTTATGTGTTTATTTATTCCATAATTGGAGAATAGGTTTTACATAAAACAAACAAAACAAATAATGGGACCAAAACTTGTGGAAAAAAATATATTATTCCTGCGTTCATGCGGAATTTATCAAACAAATCATAGATTTCAAGCCTTTCTTTTAGAAAATCTAATGTACATGTTTTGTTTTTCTTCTGAAAAGTAAATAAGTAAATTGAAATTAGTATTTTTCCTAGCTTTGGCTTTCAACTCGTGGTTTTGTTGTATCCAGTTTTGTTGTCATAAACAGTACTTTGCAGGATTGTTTGTCCTTCCTTTTTCTTTTACAGTGTGGCACATTCCTGTGTTAAATGTAAAACTTTAGAGATTAGTTAATTGATTTAGGAATTGAATGAAACACAGCATGTAGTGTAGAATATGCCTTAGTGGATCTAGGAATATCAATGTGTGGGTTCCGTTCTGGGTAACTTTCTACTGTACATCCTGTTCAAATTTGTAATACTGGTATGATGAGTACAACCAATATAACAGTTGTGGAATTCTTTTGTTATTTGCTTAGAAGATGTTCTAATGTTGTTTGTATGTAAATTTAGCATTTTTTAAAGTTCTTAAAGTAAAATGTAACCCTCAAAGTATTCAAATATGGATTTCTCTCATATTTAAATAGCAAAGTTGTGTTGATTGTAATGCCACAGCAAATTATTCTGCTAAGTTTTTTATAATTTAAAATATTCTTCAAACGTTTCACAGCTTTAAATTTAAACTAACACTTCTCTAAGAACAACTTGAGCTTTTAAGATAGCTATAATTTATCTCATCACCTAGACTTTCTTGAGCACTAAAAGTGGAAAACTGCAGGTTCCAGACACAGTGATGATGTAAAGCAGCAAAATTACGGACATGCACTATTTCATGCTTACTCTAGTGGAAACTATTTCAGCTGCCAAAGAATTACCTGAACAGTAACAAGCATACTTGCAGCTAATCCTTGCTAATCCTTAGACACTTTCAGTTTAATATTAATACTGAGCTATTTCAACTTTGAGCAACAGGTTCATATTATAATTGGATAACACTAAAACTACCATAACAAATCATACAAGTTGATACAAAGACTTATACCAGTATTTGAAACTTGGTCAAAAATGTGATATCAGACATTCCCTTCTTTTGTCTCAGTCCATTCTGTCTTTTAAAGTAATATTTATACTTATTAAAAAAAGAAAATAAATCTTTGACCTCATTTATTAAGTGAAATAAGAAATTACAGCAGTTTGTATGCTGTTGTGCCCCAAATGGAAGCTACACCTATTGCTACACCTATTGCTAATTGAAGCAAATAATTTGCATAACATGCAACATATATATATATTTTTTTAATTAGATAATTTATGTTTAAAAATAGTGGTAAAATATATGTGTTTCATACCAATTTATGGGCAATTTAGAAAAGTTTAAGTTACAGTGACTTTAGTGTTAATCACAAAAAGTGGACAAAAACCTCTGTGTCTTTATTTGTTATACTATTTCCCACAGTAATGAGTGAACATGCTGAGTGACCATATTGTGTGCAAGGGTCAAAAAAACATAGAGAATAAATGAGGAGGAAGGGAGTAGGGGATGTCTCAAACAGGATAAAAAATGAAGCTTAAATAAGACTTTGTCAAAAAACTAATTATCAGATGTGGTAAACTTAGGTCAAAGCTGCATACTCCTGAGGAACAGCTAGAGACAGCTAAGGTTAAAAATGAAGTGCTCATTATAAGTCATGGTGGACTAAAACACAATGTTTTAAATTTGGACTGAAATGTTTATGAAGCTTAAAGATTAAACGGGGGCAATTAGAAAGCAAAGGGACTCTCCAGCTTTCATTCATCCTTTCTTTAGAAATAAACACTTTGGATGCAGAATTTATCAAAAAATAGATATGCTATGATAGATATTTTACTTATATATACATGTATTATTTCTAATAACAGAGAGGTAAATTTGAAATGACATGCTACAAGTTTCTAAATGATGGCTCTTATTCAGTCATATTTAGTAGTTGTATTTACTCTTTTTAAACCCTGGCCTGAGAGCATACACATAAATGATACATTTGAATATGCTTTCCAAACAGGTTTGTTAGTTTAGCAGGTTGGTCTGGGTGGATAAACGTGTTAAGTGTGATAAAAGGGTGTCAGCAAAAATGAAAAAAATGTGTAAAAGGCCATTGTGAGACCTGCAATCTTCCATGGTTCAAAGACAGGAGCCTGAGCTGGCTGTTGCAGAGCTCAAGTTCAGAGGAGAGACACTGATTATATTGGTAAAAGGATGTGGTTAGAGCCACAGGGTAGGATGCTAAGAGTAATACCTATAAAGACATTTATGGATGTGTTAAAAGAAGACATGAAGTTAGTTGATGCAGGAGTTTAGCAGACAGGACTAAATGTAGGATAGATCCTGACCCATGAAAGGAAAAGGTGAAAGACCCTTTCATTTAATTCACTCATACACACTCGTTGTGTTTCCCCTTCCTCATGGGGACTTTGCATCGACTTCCATTCATTTGTTGTGAATTTCTATAGCCTAATCCATCATTAATCCTAACTATTAACAGGATGGCGGCGCACAGTAGTGCAGCGGCTTCTCACGCTCCTAGTGAAAACCCTGAGTTACGTAGTTTTTACGTCGGTTCCGAGCCCAAACTTATGCGCCTTATGCGTATGAGTTATGGACGGACTGAACTTTGTAGGTTTAAGGACAGTTTGGTCACTAAAAACCTAGATAATAACATCAGAGCAAAACTGGGCAGACTA
>JAVLVB010000580.1:380192-401404 GCA_032876305.1 Orestias chungarensis | reverse complement strand
TCAGTTTAGAACAATTACGGTTTCTATAAACTTCAGTGGAGCAACAGAAATGTGTGATTAACGTGAAGGTGAGTTTAGAAACGTCTCAGGACAGAGAATAAGGAGTAATAAGAGAGCGCGCGGAGCTAGCAGACGCTAACAGACACACGGAGCAACAACAGGAAGTGACGTCGATACGTACCACCGTCACCGTCAGCCGACGGAGACGGTGACGGTGAAGACATACTTAATCCTTAATCGAACCCTAACTCAATTTACACCATAGTGTATATAGCCTAACTGTCCTTGTTGCACATGATGAATTAATTATATCTGGTGTTATACTTCATGATAAGACTACTAGTGGTGAATTATAATTATTGTGCTATTAGCCTTTAAATGTATTTAGATGTAGTTTGGAAAGATGTCAAAGATTTAAATATATTTATGACCTTTAAAATAACAGTGTAAACTGAACAAGCTGACATTTAGAGCTGTGCACGTTTAAAGGGACTGGAGAAAAAAGTCAAAACTTGTGCTGTGTTTGCTGTTTGCTTTTGTGTTTCATGCTACCCAAACTCAGTTAAACATTTGTTATGCTTAAAGCACATTATCCAGCATGTGAAATAACGAACTCCTGAACCCTCAACCATAAATGTTTCAGACCTTTACTGTTGATGCAGATAAACATTCCTAACGAGATGCTTCTGGAACAGTGTCGGTTTTTTCTTTCTCATGTCACACCAACCCCAGTCAACTTTATTCTACCAACCCGGGAAATATGTGTTACTTCTTTTAGACAAAGGTGTTGTTTATTCATTAAAGAAACAATTCTAAAAAAACAAACTTATTTATGTCTACAGTTCACACAAAGTTTAAAGAAAATTTGCCAATGCAGTTATTTTAATTACTTCATTTAGAACAATCATGAAAGGCAATTTATTCTAGAAAGCAGGATGCCATTTATGAATATTTATTATTAACTATGTATCAAAAATCTTAAACATCTGCCGGATTTCAACATTATGCCTGTATTAAATTTTAAGCTTTAGTCAAATTATTCTATTCACAAAATAAATTTAGTGTCCAAACAAAATTTTAATTAGTATTCCAACTTTTTTATACAAATGACACTTTCAGAACTAACTTAATTGTACCTTGTTTTATGTACTTCAATAAAAAGAAGCATATATTTAAATTGACTCGACTGCACAGTGGCGCAGTGGGTAGCACTGTTGCCTTGCAGTAAGTCAGCTATGGGTTCAATTCCACCTTGGGTTTTTCTGCAAGGAGTTTGCATATTCTCCCTTCACATGGTAGGGGTTCTCTCTGTTCATTCCAGCTTCCTATCACAGTCCAAAAACATGACTGTTAGGCTGATTGGGCTCTCTAAATCGTTCCTAGGTATGAGTGGTTGTTTGTCCTGTGTGTGTCTGTGTTGCCCTACGATGGACTGGCAACCTGTCCAGGGTGTATCCCTGCCCCTCGCCCGTTGTAAGCTGGAGATAGGTGCCAGCAGACCCACCCGACCCCAATAGGGGCAAGGGTGTACAAAAAATGGATGGATGGGCTGTGATGTAAAAAGGAGCTTTCAGGCAGATGAATTGAAACACAAGGTCTATCACAAGCACAGTTTTGTCAGATGCAAGCCAAGTTCTCTTCTGACAGGACACACCCACTATCAGGATAAAGAGAACAGGTTCCATCCAAAATAGGCACAGAGTGTAACTTTTAGTATGAGCATAGGTATAGCCATTTGAAAGAAACAAAATAATGTGCCCTTTTTAAAAAAATGTCTTAAAGGCCTTCTCAGTGATGAGATTATAGAAGACTTTCACAAAAGAAAAACAGGGATAGATCAGAAGCAAGAATACAATCATAGTCAAGAGAAATGCATTTATTAGGCTACAATAGTGATTTCAACCTCAAAAGCCAAAACCTAATGACACAACTCCCAACAACCAGTCAAGTTTCAGGTAATTGGATTGCACACTTACAACCTATGTGGGTTCCAGATGAATTTGATGCTAAGGCCTAAAGGCAGGAACTACTCTCTGTTCGTTTTACACATATTATTTCTTTGCCTTTGTCCTTTAACTGCTCCACTTAGTCTTCAAAAGTCCTACTCAGTCATATTCTTCTGAGATAACTCACACAGAAGCAAGGACACATGCTTTTTCATAAATGATGACCTAGAAATTCAACTGCTTTGTCATGTCAAAAGGTGCAATATATAGACTGTTTGCACTAAAGTACTGCAGTATACTGCAAAAGTATATAAATGGTTGTAATATACACACAAATGTATTGTCAGCGTCTACCCCCAGAATACTATTGACTGAATTTATTAATTTAATTAGGTTTCAATGAAAATGAAAATAAATCATTTATGAATACCAATTATGCTTATTTAAAAACAGGGAATTAAGATTTTATAAAAATAAAAATAGTAATAATAGTTTTTTTGTGATATTTCTCTTTAGACATTTACACCTCCAGATGCAGGAAGAGGGCCTCCGGCATCATGAAGGACCCCACACACCCAGCACACTCACTTTTTTTCCCACTCCCCTCAGGCAGGAGGCTGCGGAGCATCAACTGTAAAACAACCAGACTGAGAAACAGCTTCATTCCTGAAGCTGTGAGAGTCTCAAACACACGCAATGAAAACCAGAACTGAAAAACTCTTTCTCATTTAACCGGCACTGTTCACTTTACTATCACACTTCAAGATGTCACTTTAAAATGTCGCTGTAATGGTTCACTTTAATGTTCACTTTAAAATGTCCCTTTAAAATGTCAATTAATATGTCACTTGCACTCCGAATTTTGATTGCTGCTATGTCCGAAGTCCTATATTGTAGATTCTGGATCAATATTGTATATTCTTGTGGAGTCAAATCACATTCTCGTATAGTTCTTTAGAATTTATGATGTATTATATATTTGCATTCCGATCCTCAATGCTGCTATGTCCGAAGTCCCATATTGTGTTATTCTGTGTCCATATTGTAGATTTTGTGTAGCTCAAATCCTATTTCTCGCATAGTTACTATATTCTTATATTTTATTACATTATTTAAAATTGCTATCAGGGTGTAAACTGGACCGGGGGATTAGAATTTTCGTCCCACCTCATGTACCACATGTGATGTGATGACAAATAAAGATTCCTTGATTCCTTGATTCCTTGATTAACTGGCTGACTGCTTCTTAACATTGAATAAGAATAATTTAGTTTAGCAGGGAACAAAATCCTCTATCTTTTAAGGAGACTAGCAGCCGGATCTAAAAGTAGGCAAAATTAGCCTCCTGAGAAGACTTTGTAAGTACTTTTTTCTTGGAAACTGGCTTACTAATTAGACATGTTCCAAAAAAAAAAAAAAAAAAAAAAAAAAAAAAAACGTGCAGACTTGTAGTTGTTTTTTTGTTTTTTTCATTCTTTCTTTTTTTACATCTTCAGTCAATGTAACCTGCTGTTAGCTTTCTAACCAGCAGCCTGTCTTATATTTTGCAAATAATATTAGCAATTTTGTTAAATGTACAAGCAAGGGTAGATGATATGATGATATATGATATGATATAATAGGTTTAGCAGCACATTTATCTACTTTAATCCAATGTATAGTATAGATTTTTACCGCAGACACCTTTTTTTTAACCCTTTTGTTTTATCTCATAAGCCTGCATTCACATTTTTAACTGTGTGAATCTGGAATGGACTAATTTGGCATTCTTCCACACTAAAAGACTATATCATCCCTATAATGCACAATGTCATTACCATTGTTTGTTTCGATGACAGAACAACAAATAAAATTAATCACACCTTCAGTTCTACAATGAAAGACTTTTTTCAACTGATAATTTTACAGGCCACACATGCTTTTTGATATGTAAAAAAAAAAAAAAAATGTACATTTGTTGGGGTTTCATATTGTATATTTAACAATATTATTATGCTGTTTAATATCTTTTTAGGCACAATTATTATATTTACTATCAGAAACAAAATGATTTGTGGGTAAAGACCTTTTTTAATTTGAAGTGCGCTGTACTGGGTTTTTAAATGTACACAATGATAAATGAATCTATAAAAGCAAAGAATTGTCTTTTTTGCTTGATGTACTTGCATGAGTTGTGTTTATGGTTAAATTTCACTTCATCCTATTAGAAACAGAGCTTGATGGTCAAATATGGCGGTGATAAGGAAATTATCCAGGTGTGCTTTGCATTTGAAGTATCTAGATGAACTTTAAAGGAGAATGATAGGCAGAGTGTCAGATTGTCACCTTATCTGCAAACACACTTGAGTTATGCTGCAAAAACCAACCCCTTTACAATCCTTTGAGTCATAGTTAGTAGTTTACTCTTCTTAAACCCTGGCCTGACAGCATACTCATATATGATCAATTTGAATATGCTTTCCAAAAAGGTTTGTTAGCTTAGCAGGTTGGACCTGCTCCAAAGAAAACAACATAAAACGCATAAAAAAACTTCTTGTTTTGTATATTTATACTTGATGATGATTGTTGCTGTAAGGGAATGTATGAGCAATTATGGACAATCATGAAATTTATTTAAAAAGGGTATAGTAATTAGCAAACAAAATTATATGACTATTTTGTTTGCTGACGTTATGTTGTCCGAAATTCAAAGGGGGTTTCTTGAACAAAAACATTTCAAATAGGAAAAAATTTAAATCTGTAAGGGAGCAAATACATGCATTCAACACAACAGGTTACCTAAACATTCGGAACATCAGGATTCAGTATGTGTCTTGGTGAAATGGAACATTTTACTCAATGACACTGAGGTAGATGCTACCACCACTACAAATTGTTAGTGTTTTTTTTGTTTAGTTTATATTCATCAGTTCCAGATAACACTATTTATAAATTCAAGTTATTTTACTTGGGCATATGTTTTCTTTTTGTTTTGTTTTTTTCTAACGGGTGCATACTTTTACGGAAGCCCATTTCCACTACACTGGTGAAAAAGAAAATTATATTTCATAATTATGACTTAGCTATCTCATTATTATGAGATAGTATCTCATAATTATGACTTAGCTATCTCATAATAATGAGATAATATCTCATAATAATGAGATAGCTAAGTCATAATTATGAAACATAAAAATGTTCTTTTCACCAATGTGGCGGAAATGGTCTTATATATTTTATTTAAAACTTTCTTTAAGACTCAGCACATACAGACTAACTGGAGGTAGAAGGAAGGAAAAATTGTTGATGTTTATTTTAGATGTATTTTCATTGTAACATACACCCAAAATCTGTGGTAAATTAATATTTTATTTATTTTAATTTAGGTTCAGTTGAACCCAGATGCCAAAATCCTGATTATTTACTGTTTGAATAATTTTTGTATCAAAGTTTAACCCTTGGTCAAATATTGTTTACATTTACAAAATTCTTGTATCTCTGGGCTTTCTAGTGTTGTTGTTGTTGTTTTTGTGTGTGTGGGTTTGTGTGTTTGTGTGTGTGTGTGTTTTGTTTTGGAACACCAGACATTTTAAGCCAAAATATAGATGCTGCAGTTGGCTATTACTTAAGAAATATTTCAGTTTTACCAGGAATGTTGAATTTTTATCAGGATTGGAGAAACATCCTTTGTAATGTTATTTTACAAGCCAGGCTAAAAAAGAAAGCGAAAAGCCAATATAGCCAAGATAATTAAAGGCCAAGGCCCGCCAGACCAGAAATACAATCGAAATCTGTCTATTTTTTGCAATGGTTTAGTATAGATAAAAGTCTACCAAGGAAGATTCCAGCTCTTCAGCTGTTTTCCAACTTGTCAGTTCATTTTGATTAAACCTAAAAACCTGCATCTCTTTGCAGCTTTATGCCATGATATACATATTTTTCTATGTATCCCCTCTCCACTTATCTCACAAAATCTGTTTCTTTTATAACAGTGTTGGATCCGTCCCAGTATCTTCAGCCAAATTCTCAACACACACCTTTTACTCAAAGACATCCCTTTCTATTATGTATTGAGGTGACCTTTAAGATAGCAAAGCCGAACAGATCTTTGCCAGATATTTTACCTCATTTTCTTCCTTTTTTAAGCATTGAGATGACATAGCTTTTTAGAGACAGAACCCCGATGTCAAACTACTAGGGCCCCAAAGTTGATCTGTCCATCATAGGAAGCTATAGCAGCTCTTAGTTTGTACTTGACAGTGATTTATTGGTAAATTGTGTCTTTAAAAAATCGTTATTATCATTATATTTATTGTTGAAAGCAAATATTCTAAAAAAAAACCTTAGTTTTGTATCAAGGGGTGGAACATATCTAAGTCACTGCTGAGTCTAATTGAAAATATGTAGCTTATTGATTTTACTCTCAAACCACTAGAAGCGCCAGTACTGAGGACAGTGACTCAGTAGCCTTCCTGTGTGGCTCTTGTGCCACTTTCCTTAGCTCAGCGCTGAAGCAGACAATGACTCATCTTGCAGTAAGCCTAACTTTATTGCTCTTAAACGTTCAATGCACAGAAATACTGAAATGGAATTATATCTTTTGAGGGTCTGTTTTGTTCTCTATTTATTTGCTCAGCAGGGCAGACAAGAGAGTCCAAAATGAATAACACAAACAGTAGGAAAAGGATCCAAAATTTCTAAGAACATATCCAACCAGAAACAACAGTATAACCATTTACAGACTTACCTCAACTGCTGTAACTTCTTAAAGCAGGACACGGCGGGGTTTCTGACTGAACACAGCGACAGTGTCTTCAGGCTGATAAACTGCTAGAGTGAAAAATAACGCGGTGTCAGAGGGTGGGCCCGGGCCTTAAATGGGTGTACCCATTTAAGGCCCGGGAGGTTAAAATGACTAAATGATTTCATATAAAGCCCAGTCGGGTTCAGTCAACTAAAATTCCTGTCACTTTATGTGACATGGGTGATTAATGTTCTTTTAGTTACCACCAGTAAAACTCCTTTGTTAATTTAAAAATCTACATATAATCATAATATCTCAAAATCTATGGTTTATAGGTGCACATTTATGCATGTATGTTATTTCTCATGTTTCTTTTTATTTTTTCTATTAAAAGGTACAACCACTATCTATGTTGCTGTTATCAAGGTGTATCATGTTCAATTTAATCTAATACTGATTACTTTAAAAAATCAGGTACATCAAGGTCACTTTACTTAGGCATAATGTTTCCTCAGGAACAAAAACAACCCCATATAATGTAATTGCAACATCAGTTTTTACCTGGGTGCCACATTAAAGTTCTGCAAATAAGTAAGCAGATACTTTGTATGAGTTAGTCAACTTTTTCAAAAGACTAACAATGCGATGCACAAACTGCTCTTATTACTGATGCTGCAATCCCTAAAGGGAAGATAATGTACATATTATACTTATATTTTATAAACTGAGCTAAGCTTGGAAGCTTTGATTACACTTGATACTTTATTATTGCAACTTTAACACATTCTAAAATTGTAGAATTTTTCTTTACAGTTTTTATGAATGTATACCTTGTGAATGTTGAACCTCAATTTGTGGGATAAAATGGGTATTGCAGAAAAAGTGTGTGAAGCAGCAAACAGTCCGAATTATATATTGTTTTTTTTGTTTTTAAATTGTTATTATTGCTACTTACAGTCTGTCATGATCCCTGTTGTCCTTCGTTGTTTTTTGAGTTACAGGTTTTATTTTCTGTGTTATTGGTTAGTGTTGTTTATTATTATTATTATTATTATTATTATTATTATTATTATTAGTGTTAGTATTGTTTCTCTTTCCCTCCAGTTTCTCTGCTCTCTTCCCTCTGTGTGTCCCTTTGCTTGTAGTTTTTCTCGCGCCCCTCTCTGTTGTTTGTTTTGATTTGTTCGTTGTCTTATTTCTCTCTAGTGTCCGGTCCACGTTTATCCTTAGTTTGTTGTTCGTCCTCCGTGCCGCGTTCATTCAGTTTCTGTTTAGGTTCCGTTCATATTCATTTTTATAATAAAATAAGTATTTCTTTCACGCAAATCCACCTCTGCTCGAGTGATTAGATCCGCTTATGAATCGGTCTTATATTCCAGTCTCTGGTTTTGGCTTGCCATACATTTCTCCTCTCTCATATAGGATTATTTGACTTTGAATCTTCATTTAATGTATTTGGTTACTTAATGTATATACCAAATTATATTGTAGTGCTGAGTCAAGAAGAGAAAATCTGAACATTCTAATATAAACAAAATGTGTATACGTTTCTTCTAGTACTGTTATCAATTGAAGCACCAGACAATATGTAATACTCAATACAGATACATAATTTTACAAAATATATTAGAAACTTTTTATTTTAATTTAGAAAATAGTGTACATTCAGTGCTGTCTCTTACCTTTTAGAGAAAACTACTTAGAGAAGTAGCTACATTAAACATACTGGTCCATCTAAAATAAAGTTTAATAAAAAAAGCATTTTTGTTACTTGTTTGAGACTCAAATAATGTAGAATAATTGCACCAAGTAGCCCGTTTGAAGCTTTTATTTCTTAGAATTTTAATAATTACAACTAATGTTATTCAACCAAACTAAGCTTCAAAGGTAGTATAAAACACAAAAAAGTTAAATGAGTAAGAATTCTGATTTAACATGAATGTGTGCAAACCCAAACTTAGTGAAAAAAGAACTTCTCATCATACCAACAAGTGGTACAATTGATTTAAACACTTATATCCCACCTATACAGAAAGTCAGTACTCAAGGAGTCGCTTTGCTCATATAAAACATTTTTTTTCTTCTGTCTCTTAAGGTAGCTCTCCTTGTGGGGTCTTTGCTGATATTTCTTTTATTTGTTTGTTGAGTTCATGACTCTCTTTAGTATTGCCTAATGCAAGAAGCACCCATAAGTTTGACCCCGAAATCTGCAACTAAGCAGACAGGCTTCATTAGGACCATCTTACGAGGAGTAATCGGTTCATACATCTGGGTATGTTGTGTTTCAGTGCCAAGGGTTCCATTAACACAGAAATATTACTGCTGGGGATATGAGACTATATCAGCTTGTTTGGATGGAATACATTTAATAGATTCATGAGCATGGTTGGTTTAATATCAGTTAATTCTGTTGTTGCTTAAAAAGTAACCTAATTATAGTAAACACACAAATGATCTAAGTAAACAGTGAGTCTGATTTTCATTCTGGTTGTTTTTTCTTCCTTAGCAAAGCGATATTAGGAAATTAAAGACTAAACTACAGACAACCAAAGCTGGCTACAACTATCATCATTATGGTGACTTATAAAAGCATAATCAACATAGAGAGAAGGATCTATAGACTATCCTAGCATTCATTGGGTGGGTATATAGGGCAGTTTACCCATGCATGCACACATACACACTTATATTGGCAGGCTGTAATGTGCCAAAGATGTGGTGAAAGGAAACTGACAGAAACTGACCTTTTATTCTTTAATACACTTGACAAAAGTGACCCAAAAGTTACACTTCAAGCAGCTGCTTCGCACATGCATGATCCCTTTAAAATCTGTTTCCAGAGGAGCAAAGATTCCCTACCTTAAGACTGCAGTTGGGGAGGACTCATGAGTGAAAATGGACTGAATGAGATAGGTTGTATTGAAGCACCCAACACTTTCTAAGAAAAAGCAAGAACAATATAAACAAAATGTAATAACACTAAAAAAATCTCTTTAGAATTGATGCTAGTTGGGTTTTTTTAACTGTCACAAGAATGGTCAGAGTCAAAGTTAAATATAGTAAAAAAACATGAATCATCATGTAGCTCTGTATCAGAATGACAGTAAAAAACCTTAAAGTTATGATGCTCTCATAATTTTGTAATAAAAATGTATTATTGAATGATATTCAACCCATTTTATTAATATTTACAATATTAAAGAACTGCAACATATTAAATGGACATCAACTTAAACTGTTGCATATAGAACAAAGAATAGTTGATTAAAATAATTCAGGAGGTTTTTGTAGCTGTATGTATCCACTAAACCCAATTGTTTCTAATGATAATCCAAATGTCTGTCTTCAGTTTTCTGCATAGATCCTTTAGCCTATTCCCTTTTACAGAGGCACATAAGTGATACTAAATCAATTCAAATTACAGCTCATATTCATCCAAGCATGTGTAGGAGTGTAAAAAATTGCATTCTGGGCTTATCTAAACTCACTTTTCTGGTAACGCCAAATATCAAATGATGATGGAGGACACAATAAAAGGACTGTTTTTTGCACACGGAGGGACCATTTAAATAAAGAATACTGGATTTAGAAAGATTAGTCATTGTGCATATCCCAAAATATTTGGTATTGTTCTTTAAGAGAAAAACAGGCTCAGGAGGTTTGTCTATGTCAAGACAGGTTTAGGTTTTTCAGGTGCATGCATGTCCACAGCACAGCTTGTATTTGATCACAGACCATAGTTATGTGCAACACACTAAAACAAATGAGCAACATCTTTTAATGAAAGCTTATGGGGAATTAAAGCAAATTGTACTCAAGAAAGTAAACACTTCCAATATTATAAAGGTACAATAAAGGGTATGACAAACAACTGTGGGTTGACTGAATATGTTTGTAATGTAATTTCTTTACCACTACTCTTTACCAAAGAACTTTATAATCATACTGTCATTTCCTCAAATTAACAAATTTGTATAAAAAATTGGCAGACAATGTTATCCAAGCCTATTGAAGAACAACATTCAACCAACAGTAAAATAAGAGAACTAAGAAACCAACAACACATACAATAGCAATTTCTCACATAAGCCTTCGGCATCAATTGCATAAATATCTAGGGGAAGCTGTTAGAATTCACATATAAGGGATACAAGGGGACACCTTACCTTGCACAATTCATGCACTGTTAATTGATGTGTTCTCCTCTGTTCAGTACACAAGAAAAAAAATATAATTCAATGGAAAAACGTAACAATACATTGGTCTCTGACAAGCCTGCCAATGACCTTATCAGGAAACATTGTAGGATTGACCATTCCATCACCATGGCTACGGTAAAATCTCTCTCCTTTCTGAGACAAGTGATGTGAAGGACAGCACATGCAACAATGACATCCCTTTTGACCTTTCTGTCAAATTTAAAACAACACAGTTTTCAGAAGAGGATAGAACAGTCTCAATGCCCACATAAATCAGTCCTTCCAGAAAAAGGCGATCCTGCGGGCGCAGAAAATCATGCAAAATCAAGGAAAGGGCGCAGAATATGCGGGGGTTTGCATATTTCTTAAAAAGCCGCATGTTCACCGTATAAGAAATCGCAGAATTATGTAAATTTGCCTGATTTTGCTGATCCCACATTTTTTCGCAGAAATTTGAAATTATTCATTGTTTTCGTACTTTTGACTTCCACTAACCCCCCCAGACAAAGGTGTATGGTCTGGCGTGTTGCGTAGGGATGTCAGCACCCTGTGCTTAACCATAGCTAACACTTTGCTTGCTGCTTGAACCTCAGATTGATCAGCCATGTTGGATGTGACAGATCTGCCCCATAAACTAATAAAAGAAAATAGACTGAACTTCATACAGTGCCTTACTACAGGGTGTTTTAATGTAGTTATAACTAGCTTTGAACATTATCTGTATTTAATGACTAAGTAATGTTTGTCATGGTTCCAGCCCTTTAGCTGTACCTTGTCTGTGCTGATTACTCATTACCCTCACCTGCACTGTGCAGCTCCAGCTCCCTATTTAAACAGCTGCTCGTCATCAGCTCAGTGCGAGATCGTCTGTTGCCCCAAGTCACAGCTTTCAAGCCTTGCTACATGTTTCTAAGAGTTTTCTGGTTTTGTGATCCTGCCTGTTTTTTGACCGCAGATTTTTGCTTAGTCCCTCTTCAGTTGGATGAGTCTGACCTCACAGTTTTCAAGTCTACATGTTCCAAAGAGTTTTCTGGTTTTTTGATCCTGCCTGTCTTTTTTAACACAGATTTTTGCCTAGTCCCTCTGCTCTTGGATGGGTCTGACCTCCTGCTGCTGAACCCTGCCTGTCTCTGATCTTGCGTCTAGTTTTGTGAGTACTGGATTTTCTTTACCTGGGACCCTCCCTTAAATGTTCCAAGATTCAATAACTAAATAACTGCATCGGCTATGCTGTTATGTCATGTTTGCTGCTTACTATAGGTGAAACAATGTGTGGGAAAAGCATGTTTATTCTCCCTAAATTTGGAAACAACAATTTCCAAGATTTACACACTTTTCTGCATATTTACACACTTTCCTGCATTTTCATTGCAGAAAACAGGACAAAATACTGCAGAATTCACCTCAAAATCAAGGATTTACGTGCGCATAATCAAGGATTTTTGCTTGTGTTTTTCTGGAGGGACTCATAAATATAAAGTTTATAATGGTATAAGGTACCATAATGTAGTAAAGATTATACTACCTGACTAAATGGCAAGATTAATTAGTGGTACTTAATGCATGCTAGTAAAAAAAAAATAATGAAAAAAAATAATGTTTGAAAGGCATTTGGCAAATGTGGACATTAATCAAGAAAAGTGACTAACCTACACTACAGGTTGCATACACAAGAGTTAGATTAACACCCAGATCTGCTGTCGCTTTCATAGTTGCTAAATAAATTTTATGTTTGAGTTTCTTTTGTTAGGATGATTTCATTAAAACACAAAGAGCAACACAGCAAACAAAATTTGCTTTAGTAAATGTTTGAGCAAGGCAGTCCCTCCTTTGCATTGAAATTTGCTTGCTGCTTGAACCTCAGATTGATCTAGTGAGTATGGTTAAACAAAGCCTTTTGTTAGGACAGTGTTTGTAGATAACACAATGAAATCTGAAGTTCATTGTTAAAAAGATTAATATTGAAATAGGAACACACTAGATTTAGCTACAACTGAACAAAATGCTCTCAAATGCACAACGAATCAACTGTTCTTGCAAAGAAAGTTTAAAAAAATGGTCAGATCAAATATTGCAGCATGGTTTTAAACACAAGCAAGACCACTTGTGATTTCCGATGATATAACCTTGTTTATTGCAGAGTATTTGAAGGTGTGTTTGTGCCTTTTTTTTAAAAAAATATTATGTAAATTCATTGATCTCAGAGTAGATGGAGTCCATATATTTATGTTCTTTTGAAGCACTGAGTGCAGCCATGCTTGACTTCTCTTCCCTCTTGTCCGCTTAACTGAGATTCTCAATCTCACGTGGAACTTTGCAAGGGGGTGTTATGTGTTCCTCTGGGTCTGTTCTCGCCTTCCATCTGAATCAAACTGGAGGTGAAAAAATACTTGAGTGCCAGACAAAGGTTCCAAACATAAACAGTGTGAACACATTTTTTGTGCATTGCAGTACCGAAGGATTGAAAGCCCACACACACCCACAGCTTCCTAAGATTACATCACTATCTTGTTTACTAAAACATGCATACAGACACACACCAGCTCAATTGCAAGCATTGTTTTGCTCGCATTTTACTTTACACTAGACAGTCATTGTTAAATAATAAAAACCACACTGGTTTTACTAATGTGAAGTCTTACATTTTATTAATTTAAGCAGTTAATGCCTTCAATACTTGTCGTGTGGTTCTAAAGAACCTCCCCGGAAGTCATGGGGTATGACCATAAGTAACGAGGTATATAAAACAGTGGTGAGAAAGATATAAAGCCAAATAATTATAAATCCGTAAATTGAAATGGCCCTGCGATGGACTGGCAACCCATCCAGGGTGTACCCCTGCCTCTCGGATGTTGTAAGATGGAGATAGGCGCCAGCAGACCCACCCGACCCCAATAGGGAAAAGGTTGTACAGAAAAGGGATGGTTGGATAAATTGAAATGTTTTTATCCCCTGTACTATGTTTTTATTGTATGACAAGACTGTAGAGTTTTTGCATTTAACGCCATTTTGACTTAATGCATGCGTAAATGGGCATGTTGTAAAAATCATGGTAATTAGATCTTTGGTTGCAAGTCTGAATATTAAGCTGTATATATACATGTAATTGAGAAAATAATCACACAAGTAAAGTCTGCAAGTATGAATTTGGACCAGGATGTACTCATACGTATCAGTCACAAACATAAAAATCCAATCCGACTACAAATTGGTCTGGCAAATAACCCCACTAACTGGGATATTATTAAAATCTAATTCCAACAGGATGTGCGAATATCAAAGATTTTCACATTATGGATGTTTTGTTGTACTGCCTGGACTGTACGCTGGATTTTGCCTGTGTTTCTTGCCGTTAACACCCTGCGACATCCATCTTCTGCCACTAAAGCATCAAGGATTAATCTCTGGTAATACATATACATTCTCTGGAATCATTGTCTTTGGCCCACAGAAACAAAGAGAAAGTGTCATCAGTTACCTTCTGACGCTCTCCCTGGAACCTAAACATCAGGTCAAAAATCTTGGGGTAATACTCGATTCTGACTTTAACTTCAACAGCCACATTAAATCAGTAACATCAGCAGCCTTTTAACATCTTAAAAAGATTGCCAGAATCAGAGGAATAGTCTCGAAACCATACATAGAAAGACTTATCCATGCTTTTATCACTAGCAGGTTAGACTACTGTAACGGCCTGCTCACTGGGCTTTCTAAACGGGCTTTCTAAACGGGCCTTAAGACAATATGACCACATTAGTCTAGTGCTCAAGTCTCTGCTCTGGCTTCCTGTCACTCAAATAATAGACTTTAAAACAGCCTTGCTTGTGTACAAATCTCTTTAGCCCCAAAGTACATATCTGACATGTTAGAGCCATATGAACCAGCCAGGACTCTGTGAACCTCAGGTAGTGGCCTCCTGCTGATGCCCAGAGTCAGGACAAAACAAGGGGAGGCTTCATTCCAGGTTTATGCTCCTAAAATCTGGAACAGTCTTCCTGAAGAGGTGAGACAGGTTTCAACTCTGCCGCTGTTTAAATCCAGGCTGAAAACACCCTTATTTATCTGTGCATATAGCAACTGAGAATATTATTACTATTATATTTTATTTCTTTTAAATTTAAAGCTGATTTTATTTTTTCATTTTCTGATCGTTTTTCCTATGTAAAGCACTTTGAATTGTCTTGTACACGAAAATGTGCTATACAAATAAACTTGCCTTGCCTAATCATCTCCTTTAGTACCTGATAGTAAAAGCATCCATATTTACTTCATTTGAACCATATTCACCAGGGGCATGTGGTTACCACCTGTAACTCTGTGTTCAACCATAATGTTAAGAAATGGGTAATTTACATATGTTAACTCTATAGGCACTCCTGAATCACCCTCTGTAAAGGCAGCAGACATTGTTTTTCATAATCTTCATTCAGACTTTAAAATACCATTTGGCAAATTCTTTGAAGTATTGCATGCTTGTAGATATTCAATATATGATTAGCCCGTCCTTTCCTTCTATTTCTGTTGTCTTCTTTTGTTCAACCATTAGTAAGAAAATAAAACTGCCCCAAAGCTGTTTTTAGGAGTCTTTACTGTTGATGGTAGAAAATAAGCAATTTGCTTTTGGTTATGATCAAGGATACCATTAAAAACGGCTTGATATCGGCTTTTAGTGTCAAGTCTTATGTAATATGGGTGTAGGGTTGCGTACTACCTGAGGGAAAGAAAAAATGGGACAACCCATGTATGGGCCGACTGACCCGAATGACTCTACCCTTCCTGGCGTGGTAATTTTTTTTATTTTTTATTTTTTTAGCCCACTTTGTGTGTGAAATTAATTTTTTTTTAAACTATTTTACTCAAACCTCCATTGAATTAGATGCATATTTGTGAGTCACAAGAACACACTGAAAACAACTTATTGTTTTGATATTGCAATGTTTACGACTATTATTGATGTTAAAACATTTTCTAATATCCTTCAGCCCTATATTGTACTTTTTTTCACTGAGCCAGTTAAAGACATCAACAGAAACCAAAAGTAATCTCTTTCTTTTGTGTTACTCTATACAAACAAGATTTATTTGGCAACTGCATCTTTCCTTCTCTGGCTGGATGATATACTGACCCATTTTTCTCAATAAAATGTCTCTCCTACTACTCTCCATTTCTGTGTGTTTGCAATAACATCCTGTTGCTTCTTTCTTCATCTTATTTAAATCCAATCGAATTTTCCTGTGGATTTTGAGCAAACTTTTTAGAGGTCATTAAAAAAGAAAATGTAAATGGGGCATCTAGTAGTTTGAAGTGAATCAGCCAAGGTACACATAGCATAATTTAATCAGACACTCATGCTATGCATCATACACTTATTGAAGCTAATGCAAAAACGTTTTTCAGAATAGAGGAAATTCTTTTGAATTTCAACAGTGAATCCTAAAGGAAGACAAAAGTATAGGAAGACATCAAGCCTAAAGTTCAGGAGTGTAAAAGTAACCCAGTAAAATTTCATTAAAATCTGGCATGTTCTATGTAATTTATTCAAGGAATAAAGGAATTCAAACAGTTGGCAGTTGTACAAAATGACTTCTGACTCTTGGGGGATAAAACTTAGCAGGACAATATTGCTTGAATGTTTATTTGTTACCCAGAAATGAAATTAAAAACTTTATAAATGAACCCTCACTATATATGCACTTTTTGTTGTTTGTTGAACATGCATGCAAACATATAAAAATGTCCACGGTCTTTACATATAAACGAAATGAGTTTATTCCACAGCTATAGACAAAGACTTCAGTTTCCATAGCATTAAATATAAATATTATCCAATTTAATGTTTTCTGCTCCTAATGGCTGATTTTTATTTTGTATTGAAGTCTTTTTCTCTGTCCTTGATGTTCTCTTCCCATTAAAGTTTTTCTGTGTGTTTTTTCTTCTTTTTTTTTTAACCACGAACTTAGCTAGATAGCTTTGTTAAACATATAATCATTAGTGACATTAGTGTGTAGGGTCACTTTGCAGAGTGCTTTCTATTTATTATCACACACTTTTTCCACCCAGGTATTAACATTTTTCTCCCCCATATTTCTGCATCCTCTTTCGTTTTTTTTCATTGGAGCAGTACTCGTTGCATCCCAAAGCTGCACTGCCTCTAAAAGCTGTGTCGGCATCTGTGTCACTCTGTTCGTCCCCAATTCTGCTCTGTTGTCTCCCGCTATCTTTTCTGCAAGTGACACTTGTCTCGACCAATCGGATGAGCGTATTCTGGACTGTTTTACAAGTGTGTGAATATGCTAATTAGTCATTACACAGGACAGGGGCCGGGAACAAGTTTACCGTAAACTTTCTATCGAATTTGCCCTGTTATTATTTTATATTAGCTTTTTTGAGTCTAACAGTAATAACGAACAAAGTGTGTTCCTTTTCCACTCAATACGGGACGGGTGTTATTTCTAAATAAGACGATTCCGTTGTTTTTAAGGTACGGTTGGCAACCCTATCTCCTGCATGTATAACAGCAGCTAACCACTAATGCCCTCTCAAAATTGTGTTGGTTTTATGTGTCTGTCTGAGTTTGACAAACTTTAATTTTGTTTTAATTTAGCTTTAGTTTGACTGTCTTTGTGAGAAATTATACCATTTTTTTCATTCTGTTTGTTTTTGGTTAGAAATGTTAGTTTATGTTTTAGGTGTGTATATAGTTTTTTCTTTTAAATAGACAACAGTTTTATGTTATTTTTTTCTTTGTCTAGGCCTGGGCTCTCTCTTGAGGTAAATGTTAGTGTTAAAATAAAATGTATAATCTGGAAGCAAATAAACATTCAATTCCATCTTGTCTCCTCTTTCAGGACCTGGATGTTTAGTGCCTTATACCTTTCTGCCCAGACATAAGGAGAAAAAATTATCATGTCAAAATCAAGGTAAAATGAGGCCTACTCTGTAGAACCCAGTCTATGTAGAGTAGGAGAAGTTATTTGTTAATATGTAGGGTTTGCGTTGGAACACAATAAGGTTGCGTAACTGCAATGATTTTAAAGACCCAGGTTGTATAATCCAAATCCAAGTAAATTCCATGTTTTCAGGGATGTTGTGTGTATGTAAATGTGATGTGTGTTGACTAAACGTCTGACTGGTGACCCACCCTTCAACTGAACTTGCCAAATTGAATAGACTGTGACTACAGGTGCTATGCTGGCCTAAACATGTGAATGTTAACAAATAAACACACACCTGTGCAGATATTCTGGAAATTGCTAATCTGCTTGAATGCATAAGGACAAATACTGCATGTTGACATAGACACCACCATAAATGTGCCTAAAGACACCTAAAACAATGCACCTGTAGGGAAATAATGGGTTATATGTGGCTGAACAAGGTCAAATGGTGTATGGAAGTACACACGCTGCTACATTCAAATTCACAGAAACATAGATGAATACTGACATATTTAGTTAGCTCCAGGCACTGAAGACTAAAAGGATATGTAACTGGACAATAAAGGATAGATAAGTGGTTCCAGAGGAAGTTTGTGTTTATGTATTTATGTAAGAGACACAAATAAGTGAGGATGTACATAATAACATTAAATTATTGAATGAAACTTTAAAATATCTTATGCCTATTGAATTTAAATTTTTTTTTTAATTAAAAAGTACTTATACACGTTTATTTTTTTTAAATAAACGTGTAAAACTCACAATGTAAAACTCACAATGGATAAAAGTGAGACAGAAACTAGGTGGTAATAAAAATGATAAAAGAAACTATTTTTTAGCTTTTTAAAATTCTCTTTTTGCATGTACATACCTACTCCCTGAAACAAAAACAAAAAAACAGTTGCAAAACATTACTTGGTTTGCACAATATTCAAGGTTATGTGTTGTGTTCTATTTATGCCAAATTGAATCGATCAAAAATACATTTTTTTTTATCCCAAAGGGAACTTAAATTGTGTTGGAGTTACTCATTTAACTATAAATACTCATTTTATGTATAAATCGTTCTGTGCATCATCTCCAGAGATTTTACATTTCACAGACCCAGCATTTTTTATCAGGTTGTTGAGCCTTTTTAGGTCCCTTGCTCTAACGCTGCTGACCCAACAGATGATGGCAGAGGAGATGAGATTCTCAACAACCGACTTATAGAAGATCTGCAACATCTTGCTGCAAACCTTGAAGGATTTTAGCTTCCTCAAGAAGTGAAGTCTGATCTGTCCCTTCTTGTAGACTGCTTCACTGTTGCGTCTCCAATCCAGTCTGTTACCCAGATAAACAAAGAGGTATTTGTGTTCCTTAACCATCTCTACTTCTTCTCACATGATGGAAATAGTGGTTGATCTGACCCTGTTTCTCCTGTAACATAGATTCATCTCTTTTGTTTTTTTCATTTTCGAGATGAGATGATTGTTCCCCCACCATGCCACAAAGGGCTCTGCCAGCTATCTGTACTCAACATTTTCTCAATCTATGATAAACCCTACAACTCATCTGAGTCTTTCTGTAGATGACAGGAGTCTGATTTGTACTGGAAGTCTAAAGTTTACAAACCAAAAAGGAATTATGAGAGTACAATCCCCTGTAGTGCTGCTGTGCTGCTTATCACCTGGTTAGAAACACAGTCTTTCAGTCTGACAAACTGTGGTCTGTTGGTCAGGTAGTCATTGATCCAGGCGATTTCTTAGGCCTCCACCTTAGCCTTCTGGATTTTCTGACAAAGCAGATCTGGTGGAATTGTGATAGATGGACTAGAGAAATAAAAGAACATAGTCCTCACAAAGCTGCATGCATTGTCCAGGTGACAGTGGGATTGTTGAAGCCGCTGTATGATGGCATCTTCAACTCCATGGCGATAAGCAAACTGCTAGAGGTCCTGGTATGTGCTTGTTTGCTTACATAGGTGGGCTAATAGAAGTATTTCCAGGACCTTCATAACGTAGTATGTCAGGGCAAGCGGTCTGAAGTCATTAATGTCTTATGGGTGAGGTTTTATTAGTACCGGAACCAGACAAAATGTCTTCCACAACAGTGGAACCTTCTCTTGGGTCAGGCTAAAGTTGAAGAGGTGTTCCAGAATCGCACAGAGCTGCTCTGCACAGGCCTCCAGGATTCTTGGAATGACACCCAGCTGCCTCTACACCTAGACATAGAAAAGTGGGAGGAGGAAGGGGCAGCAGCATATCTTGATTTTGCTGAAGAAAAACTTGTGGAACCGGAAGAGTCCATGAATGAGATAGAGGATAACATATCTGTGGTCTGACTGGAAAGCTGTTGGTCGAAGGAGGGTGGGATGTCTGGTTGGCTTGGTGCAAGAGGAGATGATGGTGAGCATGCTCCTTAACTGGACCTGTTGAAGAATGTGTTCAGCTCATTTGCTCTGTCAACACTTCCATCAACCAGACAACCTTTCAGCTTGAAGCCTGTGATCTTCATTTCTGACTACACATCTCTGATATTGTTCCTGTTAAGTTTATTCTTCCGCTTCTTCTTATACACCTCCTTGACTTTTCATGTTTAACAGTTCCTTCAGGTCAGTGGTGATCCAGGGTTTGTGGTTAGGGACATACCACTTTCATGTAAGCCGAATGAATATTAGTTTAGTGTTGGACCTTTTTTTTTTTTACATTTCTTTCACAAATATCTTTTTTAATTGTGCATTATTCAGAAATGCTAGTATTGAATGCACAACTAATTGCCCTGTCAACTTATTTTGCCACTTTAGCTGTGGATTGCAAAAGCAATTAACTTGGCACCTCTTAACACCGTGTCTGATAAACACTCTCTCTTGTTGTTTTGCCAAACTCTATCCATATGGTGAATTAAACATTGCTTTGTAGCATGTCCTATACATGGAATAGTTTTTAATACCTAATTCCGCCCTACATTTCTGTACAACTTGTGTATAGCTTGGCCTTTGGGATGCTGTGTGTTTATCAAAGCTATTTCATAAACCTCTGAGGCCTTTACAGAACAGCTGTTTTGTGCTAAGATTAAATTATACACAGGTGGAATTTGTGTACTTATTGAGGGGCCTTCGAAGTAAAATTAGTTGCGCTAGGTTTGATCAGTTTGTTGACTCCCACATGCCGAAACTTATGCTTTAGTTCACCCTGAAGAACCAACATGAAAAAAAACTTATTCAGTAACTGAAAGAAAAGAGTTTTATCCAGTGTGGATTTCATTTTCTTTTTTCTTTTTTTTGCTGCCATTTTCTTCCTGTATTTGTCAACAAGCAATAAAGCTATATATATATATATATATATATATATATATATATATATATATATATATATATATATATATATATATATATATATATATATATATATATATATATATATAT
>JAVLVB010000580.1:363924-380092 GCA_032876305.1 Orestias chungarensis | reverse complement strand
TATATATATATATATATATATATATATATATATGCTGACAGTGCACTCCCACTTGTCCTACCATTCTGGTAAGGACAAGTGCTGTGTGCAAAGCTGGCATGTATATTTCAGCACCTACTAAAGGTGCTGTAGATCTCAAACTCACATTTAAAAGTAAAGTTCTTTCTTATTTGTTGATGTTACATCCTCCATTGTAGAATGTGTTTTTGCTGTGAAGTAAGGCCATACTTTGTTTCAGGCTCCGCCTCCTAGAGTGGTCGCTTGCTGGTTTCCCCGACTTCGATCCAATCAGCAGTTCTCTGCACAGTATTGAAGTGCTTGGAAGCTGCCTTTCTGTGCCCTTTGGCCATTTGTTTGCCATACACCCTGTGAGCAGTGTTGGCTAGAATGCTCTTGTGTTTATTGGCTCTGTTTTAACGTTTGGTTAGACTGTTTGATAGAGGAGAGCTGCCATTTTGTTTGATTCCAGTTTTCTCCTGTTTATGTAGATTGTTAAGAAGGTTATTTTGTATGTTTTTTTTTTTTTTTCTTTTATCAAAGTTAGTTAAGTTTTGTTATTTCTTGCTATATTTAGTTTTTTTTTTTTTATTATGTTAGCCTGGACTCTCCCTTAAGTTTTTGGTCTGAAAAGCAAATATGTTAATGGCAGATAATAAACCTCTTAAATGCCACCTTGACTCCTTTAATTTACAGAAATTATGTCCCTTATATTCCCTAGACCCAGCTATGGGAGATAACAGTTGAGTTACTATCTTTTTAAAGCTGTTCACAAAATTTTTTATTAGACTTAAGAGGAATTTCATATTTTGTTAAAGCTATATATTTAAAAACAAAAGGTGGTTGTATTTAGATTATTATTTCATTTTATTTATTTAGATGTCATTAAAGAGGTATATTGTTTTGTTACAGATTTTCTTTTCTTTTGTGCCATTGAGGCATAATAAAGCATGTTCATTAAACCTTTACAAACCTGTCTGAATTTGATGTCAACGCTGAGCCCAGTGTCCCATGAACATCAAATAATCGTCACCCTAATATACTCACATGTACTATGTTATTTGGACATGTATATGGTTAAGATTTATTTAAGTCTCATGTTAAGTAATTTAAGCAATTAAGTCCTGATGTTCTTAACGTATTTGTGGATATAATGAATCCAAACAATTATGTAGCCGTAGTGTGGAATTCACAGTCCTCAACCTTGGTAAAAAGGTGGTTCTGAAGTAGTCGAAGGAGGATATTACAGACATGGATGTGAATCCAGATGTTGAGTAAAGACATCATTTAGATACGCAATTATGTAATGCCCCACCAAGTAATTAAACGCATAATTTACCAAAGCCTGGAAGAACGCTGGATCATTGGTCAATACGTAAGACATAGCCAAATACACTTAAGGCCTATTAGGTTTGGTAAAAATAGTGTTCCACTCATTCAGCTCCCTGATGCAGAAAAGCTGTTAAGAATTACATTGATCTAATTCTTTTAAGAATATTTGAAAGCTTAGGTCAAAAGAGATAGGTGTTGATGGTTCTTTATTATTATGTCAGTGTTCCCACTAAAATCAATACTATGCCTAAGGGAGCCATCCTTCTTCCCCTTTGGTTTTGTCAAGTTGCAATAGGTTTAGGTCCAGAACTATTTTTGGGAGGAGGAGAATCATTCTTGGGTTTTGGATAGGCTCTGTGCTTCTGAATGTGACAGAGAGCCTGTCCTTATGATGCTTCTCTCTCCTTCTCTAAGACAGGCAGAGATCTACCTGAGTCACTATATCTAACTCTTTCAGCCTACTTGGACAGTCGTTTTGGGCCAATTCATCCATGATATTTTCAAGTAAGCCTTGCACGAATCTGTCCATGAATGCTTCTTAATTCCAGAAGCCGACAGCTGCTAATAGGTGGAAGTGATCTAAGCAGTGAAAGATCTGGTTCCCTGTTTCAGAGATCTGCAATAATGGGGTCAAAAAGTTCAATAAGAATAGGGACTAGCAGGGACATGTATGGAAGTTGTTCTATGATTGTTCTGCGAGACATTCCCCATTTTTTTCTCCCTTGCCTGAAAATGGGATTACATAGACCACCTTTGATCATTCTAGGAAAAAGAGGGCTGTAACTCTTGGTGAAACTCAGTGGAAAATGCTTGACACTGATCTGGTACTGCTTTGAAGAATTTAGGTGAACCAGAGGAGAGATAAGACCTGGTTAAGATGGTACCTGATCATGTCCAGAAGTAAAACATGTTACAGAGCTTAGAGATCATTTAATTTATCCCTGCATTGAGTCGTGCAATAGAAGTGTCTACATTTACACACTATGGTTGTGCTGGCAACGGTCTATTGTCGGGCCGATTTTTCTGTAATAACCTGATTTGAGGACCATAATTTTCAAACAGACACAACAGGGTTTCTTAAAAGATTTACTAATAATAAATCAGTGAGTCAGAAAACTACCAGTAACAGGATCAGGAATCACTGAGGCTTAAAGAACTGGTTAGTTGTTTGAATGAGTCCAAGTAGTGACAAAGGTCAGGGAACAGCAACTGGGAGAACCATTAACCAGAGATGGAAAGATCCTCGAGTCAGGCAAGAATCAGGGGTCAGGGCACAGAAACAGGGTCAGGCACATGAAGGCTGATTCAAGAGACTGAAACAGGGTTGATTTCCGGAAATCAGAAGCCATTGAGATAGGAAATTCTGTGGAATGGGACTGTTGTTTGATCAAGCAGGTACACAACAAAGGAAAGCTGGATATATACTAACAAAAAGGCCTTTTAAAAATATGCCTCACTCTGCAGGCAAAATGACAGGTGCATATAAAGACCTTAATACACTGCCGGGTGGCAGTGGGCAGTTGAATTAGATGAGCTGATTGTACTACAGAAGAGCAGAGCAACAAACATAGAGCAGGGAGATGGGCTGGAATCATAACAGATTTACTGGTGGTTTCTAGAGTTTCTAAATGTGGAATGAGAGACACATCTTTTTTTTAACAAGATCTGTTCCTGTATCAGATCAAAATGTACTTAGTGCAGCCCTTATTTCTGTCAAAAATACTCTGTGCAACATATTAGACTCTTGGGCCAGAGTTTGCAGACCCATGAGACTGAGAAGGCTCTAGGTTAGTTGCGTCTATGGCAAAAGGAGACTGAGTTCATATGTTTGTTACAGTTACAGCACTTTAAGAAGTCAGAAGAAGTCTTTAATAAACATCTCACATTTGCTTGAAGACGAAAGGTGATATCATACTTAATACTTGAGAATAGCACAATGAATATGTGTAAGAAAAAAAATCTGTTTTTATAGGTACCCTTACTTTTATAATGTTCATATGAAACAATTGATATAGCACAAAGGGCTTCACCCTTCATGAGATTAAAATACAGAAGATGCAAAGGAGAAAAGATAAGCTCATAGACCAACCACCCCAGGAGCAATAAATGTTGCTGATTACTTTTGCACAAAATGTATTTAGTGATGTCACAATGACTCATCAGAAACTAAACAATGGTTTACAGTTGATGTTTTTTTTTTATAGAGGCACCAACTTTTTTCACATTCTATTTTGTTAAACATCTCCAACTAAGTATTTAAACTTTAATAGTCTAATTCACAGTTCCTTTTCGAGTTTTTCACCATCAATAAGATTACTTAAAATCCTATAACTAATTTATTAAATTAATTATGATTTTATCAGGAAAATAAATGTTTTTCCTAACCAGTGTTATCTGAACTTACCTTTCCTTATAGACATTTCCTTTTTTTATCTGTAGTCCTCTTTTAATCATTATCTGTTTTACTATTCATCCATACTTGTCAGATAGGACAAGACGAAAGGTAACACACAACAAATACTCTTTGCTCTCCTAAACAAATTTAAAGAAACAATTTAAAATGTAAAAAGATGCTTTAAACAAAACATCTGCAATGATAGTCTTCGACTTTTGAATGTCCTTCACAGAGCAGACTAAAGTAGGAACATACAGTATTATATTTCTAATTAGGCAGTGATGAATTTTTAGGGGTTTACAAAATGTCTGAGTAGGTTCTCTTTCAGGGATAAGTCACCAACTAGACTGCAAACCAGGAGAAGGTATGTAATAACTAAGTTAAACTGCTTTAATCACTTGTGGATACTGTAATTTTCTTGTTCGATGTGATGAATCCCACAGCAGAAGAATTATATTAATTGTTCTTTGACTTGATCTTACAAGCAAGGAACTCCTTTTTCTAAAAAAGTGTGTGCTTTAAAGATATGGCTTTATGTTCCCGTTTATGATTTCAGCTGGTTCAAGAAAACTCAAGAACAAAGTCACTAACCTTTTTCAAAATCCATGATGGGAAGGGAATCCTGAATTTTGTTTCCTCAGCGATAGAAGAAATGACAGGCGGTGGTATTAAGTTGTTATAGTTTGTTGGATTAGAGCTAAGACGAGTTGCCTTCCAAGCACACAGTACCAGATCCGTATCAAAGATGAGCATTGTGCACCGATTCTCTTATCTGTGTTCTAGTCAGGGATTGGTTATAAAAAGACAAAAACATGGTGCAAGAGTTGGAACTCGTAGACTGGAAACAAGGTTAGTGTCAAGATTACAGCAGCTGGTGAGGTATCCAAAAAGAGTAAGGCAAGGTAGGAAAATTCAGGAAACACGAATGGCCAGGCCGGCATGGTAGAAATGCTGGATATTTACTCAGACTAAAGCTTTTCAAAGATCAGGCACCGTCTAACTGTAAGAGAGCTGTATTTGAATTCAGAACAAGTGGTACATGACATGAACGCAATTGCCGGGCAGGAGAGTGTAAGAGGAAAACAGAGCTCGCATTGTCAGTAAGAAATTTATGGGTTTACTGGGATAACCTAAAAATGCCTTTTGCTAATAAGGAACTATTGTATGATTTTTATTTAGATTTTTAATTTCCCTCTTTTTGTATTCTTTCCATTGTGAACCCACCCATCCATCCATTTTCTATACACCTTTGTTCCTATTGGGGTCGGGTGTGTCTGCTGGCGCCTATCTCCAGCTTAATATGGGCGAGAGGCAGGGGTATATCCTGGACAGGTCGCCAGTCCATCGCAGGGCAACATACAGGATGAACAACCACTTATACACAAACTCACACCTAAAGACAATTTAGAGTTCCCAATCAGCCTTACAGTCATGTTTTTGGACCGTGGGAGGAAGCCGGAGTACCCAGAGAGAACCAACGCATGCACAGGGAGAAGACGAAAACTCCTTGCAGAAAGACCCAAGGTGGAATCGAACCCAGAGCCCCCATTGTGAACCAATTATCCATAACATTTGTAATTTTACTCCAAAGGCTCTAGAAAACTTTAACGTATGCTTTCATTATTAACACAATAATTTTTACTAATACCAATGTCCTTGATGTAATTTATTATCAGAATACCTGCAAATGATGTGCTATCATGTTTCTATGTTTCTTATAGTTTACACAGGATAAATATTAACTGCAGTAACAACTCCTTGTTTCTCTAACCTCAGAACATGATGGTTAACCCCTCTCATGTACATGCATATTTCACATCTCCCAGTGTGCATATTTGAATGTCTTTGTGTGGTTGTTCTGTCAACACATATTTAATTGTACTCCTACCACAATGTGGGCATAATTCTGCATCAAAGCCAGAATTGTGGCTGTAAGTTGTGCTGAATAGTCACACATTATTTTCGGTCCATAGCTACTTCAAATAAATGACTTCCTTCTCCTACTTAAACAAAGAAATTGAAAATCCATAAGTCAAGTCAATTCACATGTTTTACCTCCATCTCTACGCACAGAGACAGAAAATAACACACCTGGTACACCTAATTAGCACATCTATTGTTTCCTACAACAATATGTTTCATTTTATTCTTTAAAAAAAACCTAGCCTCACATTTAAAATGCAATTTTCCAACATTTTACTATTGCTGAAATGAAACCTTTCTAGTCATTTTAAAGCTTATGTCAGACTATAATTTACCATCCTCCTGTGCTGTTGCATTGTGTGGTTTTGAACCAAAGTTCAAGTAGACGTTAGTCAGGATATGCAAACATTTCCATTATGTTATGCCAGTGGGCTACAGCTCTTGCTGTCTTTGTATAAAGCCCGTAGTTAACCATAGACGGTGACATTTTGACATGCCAAAAGAGAAAAAAAAAACTGATTGTCACTTAGTGGTCCAGAGTTCACTTTTCTAAATGAAATGTTTTTCTGCCTCAGATTTGGAAATCAAGGTTCCATATTATTTTTGCATAAATAGACATAGACAAATCTAAATTTGTCAGTCCAAAGTTAGAGTAACAAGTTATACTGATCATATCTCTGTGCTTTTAGCTGAAGGCTGCTGTTAAAGCAAAGTCGCCCTTCTTAACATCTGAGCAGAGACACAGGCCATTAGACTTTACGCTAGGCCAAATCAAATACTGACTACATATACTGTACAGGGGATGGAGAAACTTTTCAGAGAATCAAGAGTTCAGAACGAAAAGCCAGTTCTAAATTAGATTTCCATTCTCCAAATAAACAATTAGATTTTGGGTTCCTTTTGGTTTAATTCATTACAGTAGGTATATTTTGGGTTCCTTTTGGTTTCATTCATTACAGTAGGTACATGTTTGAAATATGTGCCTTTTATAAAATCTTTTTTTTGTTGTTTCATTTTATGATATTGAAATGCACCTTTAAAGCACTTATGAATCATCATCACCAACCATTAAAAATTTTGAAAAATAAAAAAATCAGATGCAGTTGTAGAAAGATGTTACTTCCTAACAGATGGATGAAATTATTGCTGTGCATTTAATTTTCATCAAGCAGTATTATGTATTATGTAAATCAGGGGTGTCCACACTTTTCAAGCTTGTGAGCTACTTAAAAGATGACCAAACCCAAGGGATCTACCCCCTAGCGTGTGTTTGCATGCTTAAATACACATCAGTTTGCAGCCCGGTATGTAAATAAAAACATAAACTGAAGGATGTATACGGTCATCTACTTCCTTTAATGCCGTGCGATAAACCAGCAGGTCGCGATCGACGTATTGGGCACCCCTGAAGTAAAACATGTATTTTTTGAAGAAAATAGTAGTATTTCATTAATACAGCTATAAAATAATTGAATGTAATAGGTTATTTGAATAATGGAACTGAGTGTAAAATACATAGGTAGGGACATCATTGTTTGGTTGCAGTCATTACTCACAAGTTTAACAAATTATTCTGCAAAAACTATATCCCTTATAGCGTTATTTACAAAGAGAGGAAAGCAAAACCTGATTTTTTGATAATTCGAACAATATTCCAAAAATGAATTGTATCAGGGATATTTTTTTATTTCCTATTTAATTTTCAAGGAGGAAAGGTGGTTTTTATTTTTTTGTAGTCTTTCATACATGTGTATAACAATTTTGTTGATAAAGCATGAATTTGACAAAAATATTCTGATTCTGTATAATGTTTTTAAGCTGAAGAAAGTATCAAACTTGTATTTAGAATGTACAGAAAATTAGAAAATCAAATGAGAATTAGTACAATAATGCTATTGCAAACATAACATCTCCAGTGATCACTGTGGAGGATTAAATATAGTATATGTGCACAATAATTAAATGGCAACAAATCAATAATGATGCCGTTCCTCAGGTAATCCCATGGTAAGAAGACGCAAATAAATATATGTGACATTCTCTTAAATTTTTTCCATTGAAGCAGAAGTCAGAAAATGACTTCCCACACCCCTGTCTCTATAATTTGAAGTCTTTTGTGCTACTGCTTTAAGGTTCTGTACCAAAGATAATGTGATTTCATGTCTGAAAATGTGTGCACCACATTCACTCTATGACTAGAATTTGGAAGCCAATTTGAAAACAATATACTTGCATGTATGCAGTAGACTGTGTAATACAGGGAAAAAACTAAAAAAATTGTCTTAATTCTTAATTATTTGGGTTGGATGGTCAACATACACAGCTGTGAGGCTCATCACTTGATGTAAGGATCAACTGTGAAGTAATAAAAAGTTTCTTAATTAGGCACATAGATGCCTTTATCAACGACTACTGTAATTCCCATAAGGATTGGAGACACAAATTGCATATGCGTCTTTAGTCTGAGTTGATGTGAATTTGTTTCTCTGTAGTTTTTCATAGGGTAATTTCTGCTAAGCTGCATATGGTCTTTGAATTTACCCCAACAGGAATATGTTATTGTAAAGCTGATTGTTGCCAGCGAAATTCTGCCCACTGTGCAGCTTAATATTACTAATGTGTTGAAAGACATAACTTTCTTGATTATCTTTGGTTTATAAATAGATATGGCATATCATCTGAAAACAAAAGCCCTATTAACGTCAACCTTCAACTATATTTAATGAACTATTTGTCATGGTCTGTGACAGTTTCTTTTTGTCCCAAGTGTTTTCAGTGTCGATCTTAGTTGGTTCTTTATATTTGGTTCTCATCCTGTTTAGTTTAGCCAGTTTTATATTGCGTTCTCTTCATGTTTAGTTTATGTATTATTCCCTCTCGTTTCCCTTCTGTGATCTGTGTTTTCCCTGCTGTCACTGTCTCTCTCACCCTCAGCCATTCCCCTGATTATTATTATCCACAGCTACACACAATTAAGAAATCAGTCTCCTGTATTGTTCCACCGTGGAACCTTCTACCTTGCGTTTCTTGCCCGTGTCTCCTAGTTCCTTTGTCCTCCATGTTAGTACCCAATTTAGTTCCTCCTCATTACTTAGTCACTATTGTTGTCACTTTTGGCAGAATTTGTTCTTTTCAAACTATTTTAATTTCTGAAGAGGCAAACTGAGCTTTAAAATTTATATCAATAGTTTTAAAATGTTACGTTTTTGGATGGGATAGATATTTTCCAAATATCTTTCTCATGGTGAAAAGTCAAACGACATCAATTGCCTGGCAAAAGAATAACAGACAGCGAGAACAATTATAAATAACATTGAAAATAACTACTGCAACTAATGCAAATGTGATTGTAACAGAACAAAGTAGAGTGCGGTAAAGTGGTCAGATTGTCCTACAGCAGCCCAGGGAAAACCATCATTCTAGACTAAATTAAAAAAAATTCTTTTTATAAAAAGTTGGATACATTTGAACAATAATACATTTTAAATTGTTGAATTCATATGTGACTGCTTAGTCTCAACTATTACATGTCTATTTTCTCCACTGTTGGTTCCATCATAACATGAATACACATCAGTAAATTTGCTGCAGTTAATTTGTTCAGTTTAGTTATAAGAAAACTACTTTTTATGTAATGGGTGGGTTCCTGGAGGATGTCTGCAAGCTGGAGCTGCTGAGCTCGCAATGTGGCTACAGGTTCTGCCAATCAACTCATCAAGCAATGGAGGATAAAGGAGGCGGCTTGGAAGTCACTCAGTGCCTGGTTGTTAACCTTCAATGCTACTTCTAAGCCATCTTTATGTTCCTGTGCATGATGAGATAATCATAAGTTTCTTTCCATGTCTCTCGTGTCCCTATTAACTTCTAATTGTGTTTGCAAACCCAGGTACCAGGTCAAGTAATCCTCCCTGGAGTTATCCATTCACACCACTCTATAAGAAAACTCAAGCTCCCACACTCACAGACGCCAGCCGCACCCTGGACACCTTCACCAAACTCGGATGCTTGTGCTCTCTGTCCTCCCTCCGACCACAATTGACAGCCTCCACCTCTCCATCAACGCCCCCCACTCTGGATCCCCCCACTGAGCAGCAACGCACCACAAACCAAGGCAATCAAAACCTCCCTGGCGGTTACTCTCAAAAATCCAAGTGAGACCACAACCAAAGTTCATCCCTTCACCCAAGTATCAATCCACTCACCTGTCTGCCTTCCTTCAGAGCTCCCGGATTCTCCCGTCGCAGTCGTGTACCTCCAACACCCCGCTCCAAAGTTTCTCGTCATTACCTACAAGACCATAATCAATATTATTCAAAATACATATCCGATTAACTGTCTGTTGAGTTGTCTTCCTTCATGTGGGTCAGAACTTTATCCAAAACCATGACAAAAGAAAAGCAAGATTAAATTTTGGCATTAAAAAACAAATTAAACATTCAGTTAAAAAAGCAAAACACAAAACACAGGACTGAATAAAAAAGCCTAACAAAAGTTTAGATAATAACTCGTATATATTTGTGATGAAATTATGACTGAATTTTTATACATAGTTGTATTTTCTGTTTCATGGTTTTATGTATTTCACTGTATATTTTCAGGGGAGTTAATGTGGACACTAGGAACACCAATTATGTCTGTCGTGGGCTCCAACCCAAGGATGTAAAACCCCACACAGGATTTAACATCTTTTCCAGCAGCAGCAAAAATTTGCCTAAAGATGAGGCTGAGAGAGCTCAGAGAAGATAAATAGCAAAGGGAAGCTTCAAAATATATTAGTTAAAGGCAATAAACTAAATTTACTTTACTTTTTTGTTTAAAAAAATGAATAACAATTAATCAAATACAGTATAATGCAAAATTTAAAAAAGGCAGAATCTCCAAAAAGTTAAATGTCAAATTTCTGTAAATAGGTTATATGTCCATTTGATTCCCCCCTATGGAGCTCAGCAAAAACATGTTTTGTTTACTGTGGCAAACAATCTGATTTATTTTCTATAGAATATCAAGTTTTCCATTATTCAATGCAAACGTATTTATTAATACATGAAGCCAGGGGCGATCCTAGGATTTGACCTTTAGGGGTGCTTAGCCCTCTGCAGTCTCCACCAGGACAGGCCCAAGAGAAGATATTCGTTGGTGCATTTTTTTTAAATACTTTTTTTAAATGTCACTGCCTATGTGCATACATTCACATACAAGACATCTGCTAACATTTTCTGATGTTCCTTAGGCTTTTGAGGTTTGAGTAATTAATGACAAAACAGCACAACAGACACTAATCAAACGTCAAGAAACTATAACAAGAGTAATTAACAAGGCTAAGTACCAGGATAGTACTCACCGATTATTAAGCCAAACCTGTTAAAAGTTATTTACATAGTGTGTAGGAGCTATTTCTCTATTTTTAGTTAAATCTTAGAATTTAGATTATTTAGTTCATTTTTATATTTTGCTTATTTTCTAGTAGATTTTTAAGTAGAATTTTTGTCCAATTTGTTATTTAAAATACGTTCTTTGGTTAGTAATTCACTTAATTAGTTAATTAATTTCAGTTTGAGACGTGGGTGTGTCATAGTTTAAATAGGTAGGTTTTAGGCACCTCATTATGCAAGTGGGTGATGATAAGGTTTTTTACCAGTCTAGCCAATCAGTCAGTCTATCAGCTTATAACTTGCTTTGCCTGAACTGTGGAATAAAGCAACAAAGAAGTGCATTTCTGACTTTTTGGACAGCGTAAGCCAGAATCCACAGTGCACCATGGTGACTATTTGAGTTGAATTCACCTTTTGTTTGTTTTTGGGGGTTTTTTCGAATTTGATTTTTGGGACAAATAGTCACTACATAGTGAAATTAAAAACAGTTCTAATAATGTATAAAGCAAAGAAAGAAGGACTGCCTGAAAATATTAAAATACTATTCAAGAAAAAAGGAGTGACTGAGCATCATGAGTTGGTTTTCACTTCATTATATGAACAACATATTCTCTGCACTATGTAACACCTAATATAACAGTGCAATTGAGAAACCCAAAAAAATTGATTATCCAGTCCAGGGATTATTCTATAGACTTAATAAACTATAACTACAAAAACTTGGAAAGACTTTATAGAATAACATATTTGTTGAGTAAAATGTATTTACCAAAATAATAGAAAATGCTAGAGAAACTTATGTATCTACTTATCATTAAATATACTACAACTACTTTCTAATAAAGTATAGAGATCCTCTTATATCCCATAGTGAGTATATTTAATGTACCAACAAAAGTAAATGCAGTATGTAACATTTTTGCAATGACAGCGTAAGACACGCCTCCTGGCTCTGATTGACTGGTCTTGCCTCAGGAGCTGTGTTTATATAGGTACAAGAAAAGGACAGGGAGACTTGATTTTTCCACAGATTATCTGGCTCATCTTCTATTTTCAGCATAAATTGATTTTTTTTAGCAAATATGAACCTAAGAAAGTTACATACTGCATCTTTAACTTCCCCGAACTTACTTTCTCGAGATCCTGATTTAGCTTCAACAGTCAATCTGCTGAGTTTCCTTAGAAATACACTTTTTGAACCTCTTTGGATAATTAACTAAGCTTACTGTCCTGTTTGATAACTAGAATTGAATCTTGCTACACTGAATATTAAAAAATGAGAGAAAATAGAAAGGTAAAAGTTGAAAAAACAGCAAAAATAATGTTTGTTTCAGAGAAGGAGGATTCAGTTTTTCATGAGGATCTAAATAAAGTACCCTTTGTTGAAGTTTCACAAAAACTTGGTTTTTAATTTTCTGCTGTTAGAGCAGTATAATCTAGATCATATTTGAAAAGTCTAGGTGTTGTAGTTTAACTAGAGTAGATAAATACTGAAGATAGTTATAAAAATAGGTGGAATTGCCCTTTATCTATTTCCTGAATACGAAGCTATAATCGCAAACCAACTTTAGCTTTGTGTCTCTTAGCATAATGTCCCAAATGAGGATATTATGCTAAGAGACACGAAGCTGATCAGCATCGTGCTCGGAAGACTCCACCACTATTACCGGCATTGCAGAGGCTAAACAGCCTTTTCACCCAAAAGAGAAATGTGGAATTTTTCATACGCAAGTCTGGATCGCTTCTCCATCCTACATCCACTTACGGGCTCCGGATAAATTAGCATACGTAGGTTAACCAAGCTTTTCTAGCCACTAAGAAATAGAGTAGTCTAACTTTTTTACAAAAAATAAATAAATATCCCTGGTCAGCCAATATGTAGCGGTATCATACCGATCATACCGTTTTGGACATGACAATCCAGGAAATATTTATCCGTCCGTTGCCATCGTTTGAGGGGCTTGTGGTTGGAAGTGTGAAGAAAACTACCATAAGACGTAAGAGAGGGTAAGGACACAACCGACTACAGTCAGAGTGGAAAGGGAAGGGGGGGGCGGGGGGGGCTTTGCGCGTTTGCACCCGTCGGCCACCGTATTTTTATATTTTACTGCTGGCAGCCTCATAATACATCTGCTGCTGAACACAGCGAGGAACAGACCCATGGAACAATACAAAAAAGCAATAAAAACGGTTTCACTGGCCCTTTTATGATTATCATAATTGTAACAGGTCTCAGGATTGTAGACGGCTGTCACAAATATGTTACCTGTATAGAGCAGGTTAAAGTGTCATATTATTATTTAGGCTTCTGACCCACATGAACCATGAACTCTCAGGAGATTATTTACAAGGATTTTTATTTTGGTAGATGAGGAAAAGGGGATCCGGCAGCGGGCAACAACAGGCAACAGCAACGAGCGGTGAGGAACGGGAGACAGCGGGGCGGCAGTAAACGGCAGGGAGCTAGAAACGTCTACGATGTGGGAGACCGGAAACCTCTGAGGGTGAGGACAGGTAAGGTGAGTAGCAGCAAACGGGTGAGGGAAAAATGAATGGAACGATCTTACTGGTGTGGAGTGAACAGTTGTCGCAAGGGAGGAGTGAGTGGTGAGTCTTTTTCAGCGGTGATGGTGAAGCAGCTGATGGAGCTATGCTGGAGCGGGCAGACCGAGCTGAGCCAAGAGGAGTGGGGAAACCAGATGGACGAGAGCAACCAGAGAGGACCTTGAGGTGTGTTTGAGTTCTGGAGATGACGGTAATCTAAAGTGAGCACAAGAGAGGTTAGAGGCGTGGGAAAAAACAAAGTAGCAAATAAAAAACTCAACAAGGAAGAGGGCAACAAGAGACAAAACGAGAAACATTCAAAAAAACTAGAAGCAACTAGAGTTTGGCACTGAGACAGATTTTACCGGGAGTAAACAAACACTCAGGCGACGAGTAGCTGATCCACCACTCCTCTTATACTGGCTCAGCTCATCAGCGCCAATCGGGCGCACCTGGGGTGGAAGGAGCTCCAGCAGAGGAAGAGCACTGGTGACCCCCTGTGACCAACTGGAGAAGTGGCTGAAAGAAACTCACACTGACATAAAGAGAAAATGAAGACAGGATGCAGCATGTTTCACTCCAGTTTGTGTCTCATTTATTAACAAACTCACCAATATAAAGTTTATACAGTACATTTTCTACATTTCAGTTTCTGATAACTACACTTATAACATCTCTATATTGTGCTTGAACTCCTCCACTTCACTCCACAATTTTATCCAAATACATTTTCCCCATTAATTAAATTGGGCTTTCACCTGAATAATTCACATTCTCACTTTATACAGTGAATAATTGACCAAATATTTAACAACCAGTTATTCTGTTGTATAACATAAATGTAAAATGGTGACTAATCTGTAGTAAATACAACTGAAATTATTTACTTGAAATTTCAAAACAATGAATTATAATATTTACATTTTAGCATAGAAATAATTCCATGAATTAAACATTTCAACACTTTGGCCCCATGTTGTATAGAAAATTACAAAAGTTCTGTCTATAATCGTACCTTTTCTCTTAAAGGACTGGGCTCAATTAGTTGTAGCAAAACACAATGTGTTTTAATGAAACTGGCGCCACATGGGAAACTATAAACTATAAAACCTTGCTTTCTGCAAAATAACTAAAAAACTATTATGTAACTCAACCTGAGTGTTGCTATTAGCTTTATAAAATAACATGTAACAATTTATTTGGATTTTCTCACCTGTATAAAGCAGACTAAAGAAGAGCAAATGAAGACAGGATGCAGCTTGTTTCCCTCCAGTTTGCGTCTGATGGAAAATTTAGCCACGCACCACTTTACTGGTCCCCGGAAAAATAAAATGCAAAACAAAGGTTCTGCCCCGACTTAAGGTCTAAAGTGCAAATAATGAAACAAACAAATGTTGATAATAAGTGAAAAATGAGTAAGTGTTTAACCTAACACCTCAATGTGGTAATCCCTATTTAGGGGTGCCACATAATTTATTCCTTACTTATTTAAGCTTTACTTACAAAATTGTAATCACAGTTTCTTAATTTTTCAGGTGTGCTGAGGTACAGTTTTACACAGGGCTAGAATCACCACTGCATGAAGCAAATATTGTATTTGACTTTGAAACATGTGTTCCTCCACATCTGCTAATGCTACTTAATTAAAGCCTCGTACAGCCAGTTTTGCTGTAGTGGTCAAACAGCATTTTCAAGTGCTTTCCGTCACTCATATAAGGTGACCAAAGCTGCACACTCTACTGTTTGTGAAACAAATAACAATCCGTTTTGTTAACAAACTTTATAAGACTTAGTGACTTACAGTTCACCTTGAAGAGGGTTCTGTAGCCCCGGGGCCTCTCAGGCTGGCGGAAAGATTTATTCATTTACAGTTCTGTTGTAGGTCGTAGGAGTTGTAGGTGGATTGGGGGTGTCTGGGTGGCACCTTCTTTGGCGCAGTGTATTCTTGTTCTGGATATCGGTGGATTGATAGTTTCTCTTTTCTTGGGTGAAGGCACATTCTCGGTTGCAATAGTTAACCGTCTGTGGTGGCTTGTCCACGTCAAATACACTATGCCACGGGGTGTTACGCCCATGGGGGATGTATGTGTTTTAATGCCTCTTTTTCTTTTGAGATTGTTGAATAGAGTATATTTTTCCTGTAGTACTGTTAGTCTTCTTCCCTCATGTTGAGAAGCTAAATGTATTTACCCGGACTGATTTAATCTTTACCACTGCACCCTTCTCGCTTAAGGTAGATAGTTGCAAGAGACATCAATTTCAAAGAGAAAACAGGAAGTTTCATATGTGACAAACACATTTTATTTGGTTTAAACCAAACAATTTTTACTTACAGTTCTTGAGAGAAGTCAAAAACTGTGATGCTTATTTTCATCCCAGATGAATGCTTGTGCTTCTATAGCTTCTAATTGAGTTTTATATTTTAGCAAGTATGTTATGGTGAGGCCAGGAGTGAGAGGACAGAATAAAGATTGTTGAACAGTGTGTCTTATGTTAGGAAAACAGAGCACATTTAGTTCTTTTAAAATAAATTATTTGTGTATTTGATCTCGATCAAGAAATTTTATGAAACAAATGTTTTAACCAACCTCTTGGAGGATTTGAT